>PYUH01000284.1:472388-499282 GCA_016808085.1 Suaeda aralocaspica
GGCATTTGATGCTTATCATTGGCCATGAAATGAAATAATTTTTATTTGTAAGCATGATTATTAACACGATGTACATTAAAATAGAAACCTGTCACACAGGCCTTTTCATAATAAAATAATATAATAATAATAATAATAATAATAATAATAATAATAATAATAATAATAATAATAATAATAATAATAATAATAATAATAATAATAATAATAATAGAAATAAGTTTGTGAAACAGCAAAGCAATCTTCTCTAAGTAGGCGTAGGTTCTTTTTCCTTTTTCTCCTTAGTCTTAGAAGATTCTCCTATTCCCATAGGTTTCTTGGGGACCCATTGATTCTTTCTTAGAGCCTCAACAACCTTTCTCTTTCCCTTGCCTTTCACATCCTGCTCTACTCTTGACCTCTTCCTTTGAGGAGTATCTTCAATCTTTAAGGGAGGTAGTTTCTCAAACCTTTTCCAAACGGGCACTTTCTTAGGACCTAGTCTGTCCTTAATAGATGTGATCTTGGGATTCTCCTGTGCTTTATCCATAGCATATCCATGATCTCTCCTTTCTAACTTCCGAGCCTCTGCACGAATGGGCATAGATTCTGCATGCATTGAAATCAAGTAATGCTTAGATACCTTTTCATAGCATTCTGGTGGTGGAGTCACAGCAATCCTTATCCGCTTCTCCCAAATTCTCACCCATTTCTTGGCAATGCCCAACAACACAGGCTTCTCCTCATGTACAACATCACCCCATAAACCAAGGAGAAAGGCTTTGCTCCTGTAGTAATCCTAATGGAGGTCCTGTACCCCCATAAGACACCAAGGGTAGTTTGAGTGGCCTTGACGTTTTGATTTGCTCCTACAACTGCTCCATTTGTTTGAGGTCGATACAGAGACGACTTGTGTTGCTGAATTTTAGATATTATGAGGAGTTCCTCGCATTCACCCTGCATATGAGTTTCATTAGCACTGATGATTTCATGCGAGACTCCATCTTGGCATATTATATTAGTTTCAATGAATTGCGCCACATGTTTGTCTTGCAACACACGGTATGAAGCTGCTTCCTCCCATTCGGTGAAGTAGTCAATCGCCACCAATATGAACTCATGGCCCCCATGACCCGGAGGCGTAACCTTCTAATTATGTAAAATTCCTCATGTTGAAAATGGTCATGGAGATGATAGAGAGTGAAGCAATGATGGAAGTATATGTTTAGCATTGGCGTATTTCTGGCACTTGTCACAATGTCTCACATACCTATTGTAATTATCCTCCATTGTAATCCAGTAATACCCTTGTTTAATGATCTTGGAAGCCAACATTCGAGCATTTATATGAGTTCCACACACGCCCGCTTGTTTTTGGTTCATAACTTGTTGACCCTCTTTGTTACGTATACATCGAAGGTGTAAACCATTGTAATGCCTTTTAAAATCTCTTCCTCGAATGATGTATTAGGAGGCCTGGAGCCTTAGAGGTCCTTGTTCTTTCTTCGATGTACCAGTAGGGTATTGTTGATTTTCTAAATAGCTTTTGATTTCAGTATACCAAGGTTCCTCCTTTCTTAGGTCATTCACCTTGTTGTCTTCTTCGATCATGCAAATATGAGCTGGTACCTTTCTTCTTTCGACCACCAAGGGCATCTCAGTCAAAGAGCTTCCTCCCTTTTTAGATAAGTTTACTCAATTTCTTCTACTTGGGAGGCGATTTGCTCAAAATGAGCTTGATAAGGAGCCATGCTTTCGCTTCTAATTTTCCATTTTCCAGAGATTTGGTTAATGATTAATGAGGAATCTCCATAAACCCTTAACTTCTGCACTTTCAAAGCAATGGAAGCCTCGAGCCCTATCATGCAAGCTTCATATTCAACGGTGTTGTTTGTCACATCAAAGTCTAATTTCACTGATTTGGGCGCATGTTCTTCTTTAGTCGAAACAAGTAGGACACTGACCCACATCCTTTTTTATTAGAGGCACTATAAAAGTATATGGACCAACTCTCTTCTTCAGTCATCATTAATTCTTCATCGGGAAACTCTTAATCCCCAGGTCGAGGTTTATTCAAAGAATCACCCAAGTATTCTGAGACTATGCTTCCTTTCATGGACTTTTGTGACACGATTTTATGGTCAAATTCGGCCAACATGATCAATTATCTTGATATTCGCCCATTTACTACGGGTTTGTCAAAGAAATATTTAAGTGGATCTCCTTTATTGAATACGCGAACGGTGTGAGTTACCAAGCAATTTCATAATTTCGTGGTTGACCACACCAATGGCAAGCAAAAATTTTCGATGTTAGTATATCTTTCTTCATATTATAAGAACTTTTTGCTCAAGTAATAAATAGAATTTTCTTTCTCGTCGAGTTCTTGTGCTAGCATGGCTCTTGCAGCAGTTTTAGCGACTGTCAAGTAGAGTCTCAAAGGATGCCCTAGCGTTGGCGGTACCAGAACAGTCAAATTCATGAGATACTCCTTGATTTTATCAAAAGCTTGTTGGCAGTCATCATCTTAATTTTTTAGAGCATATGTCTTTAATTTCATGAAGATAGGCTCACATACTATGCTAAGTTTGGAAATGAATCTACTTACGTATTATAGCCTTCCCAAGAATCCTCATATCTCCTTCTCGGACTTAAGTGGTTTTAAAGACATAATGGACTTGATTTTTGTTGGATCAATTTCAATTCCTCTTGCGCTAACTACATGATCTAGAAGCTTTCCCGAAGTAACCCCAAAGGCACATTTTTTAGGATTGAGACTCATGTTGAACCTTCGGAGTCTTTTAAAGAATTTTCTCAAGGCAAGGGTATGTTCACTCCTTTCCTTGGTTTTCGCTATCATGTCATCCACGTACACCTCTACTTCTTTGTGTATCATGACATGAAGAAGTTTAGTCACAGCGCGTTGATATGTAGCACCGACATTCTTTAAACCAAATGGCATGACCGTGTAGCAATACAACTCCGATGGTGTAGTGAAGGCCGTTTTCTCCATGTCCTTTTCATCCATCTTGGTTTCATTGTAGCCGACGTAACCATCCATGAGGGAGAGCAAAGTACGTTGGTTGTATTTTTAACAAGCACATCGATTTGAGGCAATGGGAAGTCCACGCACATTCTTAATCTTCCGTCTTTCTTTGGAACAAGAACAATGTTGGCGACCCGATCACCATGTTGAACCACCTTGGTGAATCCTGCCTTTAATTTCTTTATTACCTCTTCTCGAATTTTCAATTTAACTTCTGCCTTCATTCTTCTAAGCTTTTGTTTAATAGGTTTGGCCCCTTAGTTCAGAGGGATGGTGTGCTTAGCTATTTCCGAATCAATCCCAGGCATATCTTCATAGGACCATGCGAATACACCCTTAAATTCTGTGAGTGTTGCTATGAGTTATGCCCTTTCTTGAGAGATGGGTGTAAGACCAATTGGTAATTCCCTTGGAGAATCATTGTCGGAAATGCTGATCTTTTCAGTTTCCTCAATTATTGGAGTTATGTTTTCATGTTCCTCTACAGCCTTTATTATTTCATTACTATTTTGATCTTCAGTTTGTGAAACAAAGAAATCATATAAAGGGGAGAGGGAGCAAGGAGATGAAGACGAGGAGTAAGCAAACTAAGACATATTATTAAATCATGACATCAAAGTTGGCCTTAGTGGCAGAATCTAAAGGAGAGAGTGACTCTTTGAGAAGCTTATTAATAACTATAGAGTTCTTAGGACTAGACATCTTAATAGTGATAGAATCAGACTCGCTTTCAGGCTCATTCAACATTGGGCCCTCTCCTACAGTGAACACCGTGATCTTCCCTTCCGGCGTAGTAATCTTCACGGTCTTGTGCCATCCTCTAACCACTTAATTTGCATGAGTGATGAGTTCGGTTGGATCGAAGGCTTCGGTATTCATAGCCGTGAGCACCTCTTGTTCGGTTGGTGGAGCAGCTTCTAACCCGAGGAGCAATCCCAGTCCTTGTGCATCAAGATCATCCAATTCGGATTTCCCTTTCGTGATTAGTGTGGTCTCATTTTACATGAAGTGAAAGTCCGAAAAGATTTCCAATCCCGGATACCTCATTCCATTAGCACCATAGAAAGGTTTGAGAAATTTAAAATTGGGGAAGTTCTCTCCGTTTAAGAATTTCCAGTTTAAGGTAAGAGAGTAAAGGTGAATCACGATGTCACTATCATTTTTAGCCAATTTGAGATCCTTATAGGCTTCCCTAGTTGGAAAGTACCCTAATCAAAATCGATCGTTCTTAGGTTAGGGTTGAAAAGGGCAACAGTAAGAGCCCTCCTTGATTCCATACATATTCCGAGAAAGTATCCTTGATCGCGGAGTAAAGCATTGCCCAAAAGTGTAGACACCTAATGGCCGATGAATAAAGTGTACCACGTCGCTACAAGTGCAACGTCTAAAAATTGATTGGTTGAAAAAGGCCTAGTTTTGTGTCGGAAGTCAATCCTTCACCTATTCGGTCCGCACTCCAAAATCTATACGGGGGTCCCACTGCCCAGTCAGAATTAATTGCTTGAAAAATGACTAGTTTTGAAAAATATAAAAAAACATTGTCAAAATAACCGATGATAAGTTATGATGGTCGAAATGCGCTTAAACTAATTTTCTATTATTTCATATTTCATTTATATATTGATTTTTATACTTCATTTTCTCATTTTCATTTTCATTTCATTTCATAATTCACTTTTTAATTTCATTAAAGAAATTAATTTAATCGTATGAATATGACCGAATTCGACGAACCTTCTAGAAGGGTTTGATCGGTTTATGGAAACTTTAGGTTCTGGAACTGAATAAACCGGTTTAGGGAAGTAATTTTTGTATTATTTCATTATATTTTAATCTATGGAAATGAATATACGAAATATGGAAAATTTTGAGGTTCACCGTGGGAAAATTAAGAAAATCGGAGCTCTAGTGCCACGACGTAGGACACGCGCCCAGCGCCCTGGAGCCCAAGGCGTAAAGGTCGTCAGCGGAAAAGGTAATGGACGAATAATGTTGCTCATAGATGATAAGAATGACCAAGGCGTTGGGAGTGGTGTCATCGGCCACATTTAAGTCATAAAGGGCCTTGAGTATAGCTTGCCTATGCTTTTCCGAAGAGACGAGTAGTTACCATACATTGACATCAGCCTTGGTTCTCTTGAGTTTCTTGATGACTACATTTTCCTCTTGAGGTGGAGGAAGTGGTGGAGTAGCTTTAGTGTTGTTTTGTTTTTGTTTAGAGTTAAAGATTCCTATTGGAGTGACGACATGAACATTGTTGTCTTCAAGAGGTGACCAGGGTCTTAGAACTTCGGCGATGTCGATGCCTTCTTCGATGAGGGTGTGATAAGCAGGTTGCCCCCATTTTCCGGCATAAACGTCTTCGTCGATATTATCCCATATTCCATTGACTTCTAGGAAGGATGAGGAGGTGATTACTTGTGGAATAGGTTTTCCCACAACAACAACAACAACAACAGCAATAGCGACGACAACAACAACAGCAACAACAACACCAACAGCAAAAACAACAACAACAACAACAACAACAACAACACCAACAGCAACAACAACAACAGTAACAACAACAACAAAAACAACAACAACAACAACAACAACAACAACAACAACAACAAAAACAGCAACAACATTACAACTCGGAACCACAATAACGACCCTTCAAAACCATATAAACTTTTGAAACTTTGAAATCAAATTGACGGAAATCCTATTTCAAAAATTAACATAGGGAACCCCCAAAAATAAAATTTTTATTTTATTTCAACAACTAAGCTTTGGTAACCACTTTGAAACACCCTGGAATCTCCTAACTTCCTCCTATGGATTTTCCGGAAAACATTACATGATGTAAATTTTCGTATGAATACAAAACTTCACAAGGATAGAACTAAATTCACGAATCTCTAAAGGCTAGGCCACCAAAACTCACGAATTTCTGCTGATTAATTAGTCTTTGATTAAAGCTCAAAGCCACTAACTACTCTCACAAGATTCTAAAGGAAAAATCCACCAACTCAAATTTTCGGTATTTTTGTTTTCTAAGTAAGCAAAACAAAACTTTTATTTAATTGCCAAATCTAAATTTTACAAACTAATGTTGAGATAATTTATATTCATAATCATCAACAAAATCCTAACAAAAACAAACTAAAACACAGCCACAATCACATCTAAAATCGTCCCCTAAATGACTCATCTATGAATCACAAGATAAGATTGCCACATCAGCGCTGCATGTTAATCTCATCTGCTAACAAACTTTATCTAATTAAGAACCCAAACAAACTTCCTCATAACTTTATAAACAAGATAACCAACAAACTACAACCAGAATTACATAAAAGTTCAATCTACCCAAATCTATACAAAATCGCCCAAAATTCATGCCATTCAAGATGCTCTAGATTTGCGCAATTTTCAAGATTTGTAACAAATCTTCAAGAAACCTCTCAAGATTCAATCTTTTAATCAAGAAACCTTCAAGAAGTCATTTTCCATGTGTTTAAGGCTGTAAATGATGATTAAGACCCACCTAGAAATGAAAGACTCAATGCCTAAAATGAGAAAAACCCTATCAGGTGAAATGGGATAAAAACTCATAGACAAAAGCAACTTATTCCCCTCCTCAACCATCTTTCCTTGATTTGCGTGTCCACCTAGATATGTGTAACTATGCACACACAAATCCCAACCATAGATGCACCCATTAGACTTGAGTCTCCATAAGCAATCAATTCCCCCATGGTTGCACCTTTATCAGCAACTTCAATCAAACCTTCGAAGTTGTGATCAATATTTGTATCATCCTCCCGTTCTTCAATAGAGTTTATCATCAAACCTCGAATTGATCATCATAAACATAAGGAGTCAAATCACCAATGTTAAATGTAGCATGGACTCTATATTCACCTAGAAATTCAAGTTGATAAGCATTGTCACCAATCTTCTTCAAAACCTTGAATGGACCATCACACCTAGGCATAAGCTTGTTCTTGCGTTTATTTGGGAATTTTTCCTTCCTTAGGTGTAGCCAAACCAAGTCTGCTTCCTTGAATGTATGTTGATGACAATTCTTATTTGCACAAGCCTTGTATTGCTCGCTTACCTTCTCAATCCTAGCCATCACCTGCGCAAGAAGCTTCTGCATGTACTCAATCTTTGCCAAGGCATCTTTGTGCACCAATTCACCCTTTGGGATATCAACATGATCAATAGGTAACATAGGATTTACTCCATAAATAACCTCAAATGGTGAGTGTTTAGTAGCAAAAGTAGGTGACCTATTGTAGGCAAACTCTGCATGTGCAAGCTTCAAATCTCAATCTTTCTGTGTCTTGCTCATCTAACCACATAACAACACCCCAAGTGTTCTGTTTGTGAATTCTATTTTCCCATCTGTATGAGGATGATATGATGTACTAAAGTGTAATTTCGTGCCAACAAGCTTCCATAGAGACTTCCAAAATTGCTCATGAATTTCGTACCTCTATCACTCACAATTGTTTTAGGAATTCCATGATGTCTCACAATGTCCCTGAAATACAAGTCTGTAGCATTCATAGCATCATCAGTTTTATGGCAAGGTGTAAAGTCAACCATCTTTGAAAATCTATCTACCACAACCATGATAGAATCCTTGCTTCTTGCAGTTCTCGGTAATCCCACAATGAAATCCATGGAGACATCTTCCTAAGGACCTTCATTAACAAACAATGGTGTCTAATGACCTTGATGAAAAGAAGCTTTTGACAATTGACAAATTGCACATTGAGATATGATAGCTTCAACATCAACAATCATCTTAGGCCAATAAAAGTGTTCTTGTAACATGTTTAGTGTTTTAGTAATGCCAAAATGCACTGCTAACCCTCCACCATGTGCTTCTCTAACAAAGAATTCTCTAATTTGAACACTTAGGCACACACAATTGATTACCCTTCAATAAGAACCCATCATGCATCACAAAAGAGCCCATAACACCCTTGTCCATTTGTTGCAATATCGAACCGAAATTATCATCATGCTCATAGTATGTTTTGATCATGTCTGGACCAAGTAACTTGCAATTCAACACACTAATAAGAGCATACCTTTGTGACAGAGCATCTGCAACAACATTAGACTTGCCTTCTTTGTAATTTGATGAAAAGTGGAAAGATTGTAGGAATTCCACTCACTTAGAATGTCTAGGATTCAACTTTTGTTGGCCATTAATATGCTTCAAAGATTCATGATCAGAATGTACAATGAAGTGGTTAGGCCTCAGATAATGACTCCAATGATCAAGAGCTCTAACAATTGCATAAAACTCTTTATCATAAGTGGAATAGTTCAACCTTGCTCCATTCAATTTCTCACTAAAATAAGCAATAGGCCTCTTCCCTTGAACCAATACTGCTCAAATTCCCACATTAGTTGCATTAGTTTCAACTTCAAAAGTTCTTGAAAAGTCAGGCAATGCAAGAATAGGTGTATTGCATAGCATCTCCTTAATCCTCTCAAAGGCTTTTTGCGCATCTTTTGTCCACTCGAAAGGCTTATCCTTTTTTATGAACTCAGTCATAGGAGCTACAATACATGAGAAATTCTTCACAAATCTCCTATAGAACGAAGTTAATCCATGAAAAGCACGAAACTCAGTGACATTAGTTGGTGTAGGCCAAGTTCTGATAGCTTCTACCTTTGTTTGATCCACATAAACCCCATCTTTTGAGACCACATATCCCAAAAACGTGACACTAGGCACCATGAAATATCACTTTTCGAGCTTCCCATTAAGTTTTTGTTGTCTTAAAGTTTCGAAAACACTCCTTAGATGATGTAGATGATCCTCATTGCTTCTACTATACACCAAGATGTCATCTAAGTAAACAACAACAAACTTCTCAAGGTATGGCTCCAATACTTCATTCATGTGTCTCATAAAGGTACTAGGTGCATTAGTAAGACCAAAAGCATAACCAACCACTCGTGGAGCCCTAAATTAGTCTTGAAAGTTGTTTTCCGCTCATCACCTTCCTTCATGCGAATTTGATGATACCCACTCCTGAGATCAATCTTTGTAAACACATTAGAGCCATATAATTCATCAAGAATATCATCTAACCTTGGAATTGGGAACCTATATTTGACGGTGATGTTGTTGACTACTCTTGAATCAATACACATTCTCCAAGTACCATCCTTCTTAGGAACGATCAAAGTAGGAACCGCATAAGGACTCGTACTTTCTCTCACATATCCACATTCCATTAGCTCCTCTATTTGCCTTTGAATTTTTCTTCCTCTGCATTACATCTATATGCTGGCTTGTTTGGAATTCGAGCCCCAGTAATACGATCTATTTGATGTTCAATGCACCTTATAGGTGGTAATCCTGGTGGTAGATCTTCAGGAAACACATCTTTATATTTACGCAACAAAGGCTTCAAATTTTGTGGAATTGATGAGGAACCTTCTTGTACTTCCTTACACATGAGAACAAAGACTTGATTACAATAATTCTACTCCCTTTCCACCTCCCTATCACTCGTCAAAAGCGCCCCCTTTCTATTCTCCACAGTCTCTTGTTTTTGAACCTTCACAACTTTCAATGGATTCAATGCAATAGACTTGCCATTGGCGTGCTTTTTGATGACATAACATTAGTTCTACCTTCATATTGAACAAATCTATCATATTGCCAAGGTCTTCCAAGTAGAATATGGCTCGCATCCATAGTGCAAACATCACACAGCACACTATCCTCAAATTGCGCAATTTAGATTGATATTAAAGCTTGTTTAGTTACATTGACATCACTACTATTGCTTAGCCAATAAAGCTTGTAAGGATGAGGATGATATGCGTAGGATAGTTGAGATTTTGAATCAACAAAGTAGACACCACATTTGTGCAACTGCCACTATCAATTATCACATCACAAAGTTTACCCTGAACTACACACCTTGTCATGAAGATTTTGTCTCTTTGGCTCTCTTCCAAAGGCGTGAGTTTTTGTTTGTAAAACCCTCCTCAACACTAAATCTTGGACAATTGTCTCAGGATCAACTTCCTCCATATAATTACTACTTTTATCTTCTCGCGCAATTTCATCTTACTCCCCTTCTTGAATAATTACATCTAGATAAGCTTCTTCAATCTCCCTTACCTCTAACTGTGATGACACTTGAACTAGGACAATTTCGTTGCACATGTCCATACCCTTGGCACTTGAAACACTTCCTTTTGTCATCAGGAATTGGTGAGAATTTAGTAGGAGTAATAACCCTAGGTTTTTCTCCACCTTCCACCCTAGGCTCGGTGTTTTGCACAAACACCACTTCTTTCTCCTTCTTAGATTCGTAGCTTTTGAAGAAATTTTTAGACTTTTTTGAGTGCCCTTGCGTCTCAACTCTCAAGGCTACCTTGCAAATCTCATCAAATGTCCAATAGGGTTGCAATTCTACCTTATCCTTGATAGATTCATCAAGCCCTGCAACAAATCTAGCCACCTTGTGATCCTCCTTCTCTTCAATATCACATATGATGACCATCTTTTCAAAATCATTGATGTATTCTTCAACACTTTTAGAGGTTTGTTTCAAAGCATGCACCTTTAGGAAGCTATTATGTTCATATCCATGAGGAACAAATCGTTCCCTCAATTCTTTCTTCAATTTGCGCCAAGAGGTGATCTTAGATCTACCTTCCTTCCTTCTCTTCCTTTGCAAGCCTTCATACCGAAGACTAGTATAAGATGATAGCTTCAATTCCACCACTTTTAAGGCTTTAGAATCATCATACTCCTTATAAGTAAACAACCTTTCGGTTCTCCTCAACCAATCAAGAAAAACTTCAGGATCGAAACTTCCATTGAACTGAGGAACATCCAACTTCAAGTTTATGTCATCATCCCTAGGTTTGTCTCTTTTTTTGTGCCTCTTTCTATCATCTTCATCACTTGAACTTGATTATATGATCCTCCTAGGTTTTTGTGTGCCTCTAGTAGAATCATCGTCACTAGAACTTGAACTAGCCTCATCAAGATTGTTGAGTTTCTTTGCACTTTTGGTCTTGTTTCCAACGAATTGCATAAGTTCCTCCAACATGTTGCGCAACTCCTTGATTTAATTGTCCCTTTGACTGTCTCTATCTTGCTCATAACGAATTCCCTGTTTGTTGTTTATAGATTTTTCTTCTTCCATAGCTAATTTTTCTTGAGTAGAAATTGTTTTAACCTCTCAACGAGAGCACCAAAGTTCGTTGATGTGAATTTTCGTATGAATACAACACTTCACAAGGATAGAACTAAATTCACGAATCTCTAAAGGCTATGCCACCAAAACTCACAAATTTAGGTTGATTGATTAGTCTTTGATTAAAGCTCAAGACACCCTCAAAGCCACTAACTACTCTCATAAGATTCTAAAGGAAAAATCCACAAACTCAATTTTCGGTATTTTTGTTTTCTATGTAAACAAAACAAAACTTTTATTTAATTTCCAAATCTGAATTTTACAAACTGATGTTAAGATTATTTATTTTCATAATCATCAACAAAATCCTAGCAAAAACAAACTAAAACACACGCACAAACACATCTAACATCGTCCCCTAAATGACTCATCTATGACTCATAAGATAAGATTGCCACATCAGCACTTCATGTTAATCTCATCTTGCTAACAAACTCTAACAAACTTTATCTAATTAAGAAAATATCCTAACAAAATTCCTAATAACTTGATAAATAAGATAATCAACAAATGACAACCAGAATTACAAAAAAAATCAATCTACCCAAATCTATACCGAATCGCCCAAAATTCACGCCATTCAAGATGCTCTAAATTTGCGCAATTTTCAAGATTTGTAACAAATCTTCAAGAAACCTCTCAAGATTCAATATTTTAATCAAGAAACCTTCAAGAAGTCATTTTCCATGTGTTTAAGGCTATAAATAATGATTAAGACCCACCATGAAATGAAAGACTCAATGCCTAAAATGAGAAAAACCCTATCAAGTGAAATGGGATAAAAACTCATAGGCAAAACCAACTTATTCCCCTTGTCAACCATCTTTCCTTGATTTGCATGCCCACCTAGACATGTGTGACCATGCACATGGAAATCCCAACCCTAGATGCACCCATTAGACTTGAGTCTCTATAAGAAATCAATTCCCCCATGGTTGCACCTTTATTAGCAGCTTTAATCAAACCGTCGAAGTTGTGATCAATATTTGTATCATTACAATGTAAATATACGATAATAATTATTAAGAACTCCTAAATTAACTAGGAATGACCAAAGTATTACCACCACCGTGATAACGCTTAAGGCTTTTATCAAAGTAAAATAGCGGAAGTCTTTAAAAACCAAAATTAAAACTCAAAACGAAACTTAAATAAACTTAAAACAAACCAAAGTCCAAAATCAATAGAAAAACAAATAAGTCTTAATTACACTTCGGAACCATCTTAATGGCCCTTCAAAATCCAAATAAACTTAAACTTCGGAAACAAAAAGTCAACATCCAACAAAAGCAATGAAGAGTAACTAGTACACATAACTACGAAAACTACAATGCAAGTGCTCACAAAATCATGTTCATAATATTATTATTATTAGTTTTCATATTATAATAATTGGACAGCATTATAAAACAACTTTAAAACTCTGTAAAATCAATCTAAACTTCATAATATCATCACAAAATCATACAACAACAATTCATGATCATAATATTGAAGTTTAAATCATTAAAACCCATAAAATAATGAATTTCATACTTTCATAAACCCAAATTTAATATTTCATGCTCAACTTTATAAATTCATACTTATAACATCATTATAACTTTAGAAAACATGATTAGAATCATAAAAACATTATTAAACATAATTATAAACAGGAATTTCGCAAGATTGAATTAAAAAGAAACAGAGAAGAAATATTTTTTAATAATAAGTGTTCGAAAATTATATGAAAGAGAGCAAGGAGGGCCGGCAAGGGTGGTGCGCGGGGCTCCGGCGAGGTGCAGCCAACGACAGCACCAGGGGGCGCGTGTAAAAAGGGCGAGCGAAGAAGATGGACGAACGAAGTTTTTCTTTTTGTTTTTCGGAATCCTTTTATTTCCTCTCTCAAAATTTTTTGAAATCCTAAAACTCTAAGATTGCAAATTAAATCTTAAATTTTGGGTTTTAAGGGGTACTTATAGGCCCTAAAGTAGGATTTGATGCAATCACATAAATACCCTTAATGCTTGAAATTACTTTTATGCCCTTGTTCTAAACAATTTAGGAAACTCTAAAAATTCTATTTTTAAAAACGTTTCAAAATATTTAATAAAACTTTAAAATAACATGAAATATTATTTATAAACATAAAATGATTTTTTTGATATAAATTTATTTAATTTCCTTTCTTTAATATATTTGTTGGACTTAATTTCTCAATAAAAGTACTAAAAATATACATATAAAATACGAAATTAACTCTTTAAAGTACGTGAAAATATGGGGTATTACAGTCTACCCCCCTTAAAAGAAGTTTTGTCTTGAAACTTTATGTAAATTATTGTATGGAATTTGAATAGAGACTACGTTTACTTCAAACTTTTTCATTGTGACACTATGTTGTTGTAGACTTTAGACATTTACTCAACCTTTGCTTGACAACTTTTAGTAAATAGACATAAACTTTCATAAAACTTTACTAAGAGAACCAAAACCAACATAAGATACCACCTAGTTCGAAATTCTATTTAAACCTTAAACCTGAATCTAGCTTCTTTAAACTTTTAAAACGTAAGTGAACAAAGCAAATCCACAAAGGACCTTCAAGCAAACGATCCAAACAGCATTGAAATCCTAAAATGTTTTCAAGCCAAAATAAATGAAAACATACACTGATAAGTATATAGAGTAACATAAGCCAAAATAAACAGCATTGTCTGAATTACAATTGTTTGCAAAAAAATCAAAAATAAAAAGTTAGGGTTTTCAAAATACCAGTTTAGGGTTTTCGAAGGACCACTGATGACGACGAGTGACGACTGAGGAAAATTGGTGGTGGAACCTAATGAACAAAAACAACAACAATTAAACATAAAAATCAGAATAAAAAATCATGAACAAAATCATAAACAATTAAATATAAAAATCAGAACAAAAAATTACAATTCAAATATTTTCATCCTCCCAAATCTTACAAACAAATTATAGTTTCAAAATTTTTCTATTCCAATCAAATATTCTTCTCCATTTGCTCAATACAAGTTAAAAATTAGATCGAATACTTCATTATCATAAACAACGCCATTAAAAATACATCATACAAAACTGCAGTAATATTTTTTTTCATATTTCAATCTGCTAATGAAAGCTTTTTCATCATTTTGTTTCATTATGCAAAATAATTCATTAAGTAAATCATATTTCCACAATAATTCACCAATTAAGTTGATAAATTACTATTTCATCAACAACATTTAACATCTCCTAATTAAATTGATTAATATGATACAAATAAGCAAATCGTAGAATCAAATAATTGGAAAATTCATGTTTTTAGGTTTGAATTTCAACAAAACTCAAAAAACAGTTAACAAATTTAACATTCAATCTATTATTACTAGATTAACCTAAACAATTATAAAGAAACAGCAAAATTAAAACACAACAAATAAATAATTAAATAAATAAATAATTCAAACCTTAGCTTGGTGTTTTAGAGCGAAAAAGCGTCGAAAATATTGGGAAAGCGTCGACGTCGGCAGGAATGGCAGGACGGTGGAGTGAGTTCAGATGGAAGATGGAGTTAGGTTTATGAGTGTGAGTTCAGACGGAAGAAAGACGGAAGAGGGAATTAGGTTTGTGAGTGTGAGTTCAGACGGATCGAAGAATGAGGGAGTTAGGTTTGGTTTGAGTGTGAGTTTTTGAGAGAATGAAGAAAGACAAGAAAAAAGAAGGACAAGAAAAGAAAAAGGCAGAAAAAAATAATAATAACAGTCCCAACGGAAAAAAAAAGAAAAAGAAAAAAAAATCTACAGCACTATTTGCTGCGGTTNAACAAAAATAGTGCTGTATACTCCTTAACAAAAATATCAATTTATTTGCTGCGGTTTTTATAAAACACCAAAAAACCGCAGCAAATAAGGCGCAGCTAAATGTATATTTTGTACTAGTGCAATGCTTCAAAAGGTGCCATGCCAATACTGGCATGGTAGCTATTGTTGTATGAAAACTCAATAAGATCTATAAAAAATCCTCCAAATTCCCTTGAAAATCCAATATATAAGCTCTCAGCATGTCCTCCAACGTTTTTATGGTTCTCTCTGTCAGTCCATCGGTTGCTGGATGGAAAGCTATACTTATTTTCAACATTATACTGAAGTTCTCCTAGACACTTTTCCAAATTTTCGAAAAAAAAACTAGAATCCTATCTGACACGATATCCTTTAGAGCTCCATGTAGCCTCATAACATGTTTTATTTAAGCCTTTGCAAGTTGTTCCATCCTCCAAGTCTCCTTCATCCGTATAAACACCGCAGATTTAAGAAGCCTATCCACCACAACCCATATGGTATCATTTTGATTTCTCAACTTTGGCAAGTAGGTTACAAAATCCATTGATATGCAATACCACTGCCATCGAAGTATTTCGGTGGTTGGACTTCTCCTTGCGGTTGTTTATGCTCAAATTTCACTTTTGGACAAGTAAGAAACTTGCTCACAAATTCAGCTACTTCTCTGTTCATTCTAGGCCATTAATACACCCTTCTTCAAATCCTTATACAACTTATCACCTCCAGGATGAATCGAATACGGTGTATTATGACCTTTCTCCATGATACTCCGTTTTAAATCTTCATATTTCTGTGGTACACACCACCTTCCTTTATACCTCAAGCTTCCATCTTCATGGATTTTGAAGTCCATAGCCTTTCCTTCTTTCAATTTCTCCTTTATTCTATCCCATTTCACATCTCCATCCTGGTTCTCCTTAATCTCCTCAAACAACGTTGGTTGGATACTAAGCTTACAAAGTATTCCTTGCAACTCTCCCTCTTTCACTATTTCCATGTTCATTCACTCCATGTCTCTACACAGCTCATTATCAACAACTAGAGAATTCACTCCATGTCTAGTTTTACGACTTAGAGCATCTGGTACCACATTGGCCTTCCCTTCCTGGTATTGGATATCTAAATCGTAATCCTTGATCAGCTCAAGCCATCTTCTTTCCCTCATATTTGAATCCTTTTGAGTGAAAATTTACTTTAAGCTCTTGTGGTCCGTGTAGATTCTACACTTCACTCCATACAAGTAATACCTCTATATCTTTAAAGCAAAAACGATCGCTGCTAGCTCGAGATCATGAGTAGGATAGTTTTCTTCGTATGGCTTCAATTGTCTCGAAGCATACGCAATCACCTTTATATTTTTAATTAAAACACATCCCAAACCATTTTTATAAGCATCACTATACACATCATAAGAATCACTTCCATCTGGCAAAGTCATCACTGGTGCCGTAATCAAACGCTCTTTTAAGGTCTGAAATGCCTCTTCACACTTATCACTCCAGATGAACTTAAAGTCTTTCTTCATTAACGACGTCATTGGCTTAGTGATTCTCGAAAATTCCTTCACAAACCTCTTATAATATCGTGCGAAACCCAAGAAACTTCGTACATCTGTCACATTCTTAGATGTAGGCCACTCTTTTGCTACTTCTATCTTGGTTTGTTCTACTTAAACTCCCTCCTTTGACACAGAATGCCCCAAAAATGCAACTTTCTCCAAACAAAATGCACATTTCGAGAACTTAGCATACAACTTATTCTCCCTTAATGTCATCCAATTGTCCTCAAATGTTCCACATGCTCCTCTTTACTTTTGGAGTACACCAAAATATCATCAATAGAAACTACCACAAACTTATCCAAGAACCGTTGAAAGATCCTATTCTTTAAGTCCATGAAAATCGCCAGCACATTCGTTAACCCAAAAGGCATAACAGTGAACTCATAATGCCCATACCTCATACGAAAAGTCGTTTTTGGTATGTCCTCATTAGCAATTCTCAATTGATGGTATCCTGACCTCAAATCAATCTTTGAAAATACACTAGCTCCTTTAAATTGATCAAACAAGTCATCAATAATCCTTGGTAAAGGATACTTGTTCTTGATCGTCACCTTATTCAACTCGCTATAGTCAACACACAACCTCAAACTCATGTCTTTCTTCTTCACAAACAGCGATGGTGCTCCCCAAGGCGAAGCACTAGGCCTAATGTAACCTTTCTCCAACAACTTCTGTAACTGCTCTTTCAACTCAATCATTTCCGCAAGTGCCATCCTATATGGTGCTTTGGAAATAGGTGTTGTCCCTAGAACTAAGTCAATGGCGAAGTCGATTTCTCGCTTCAGAGGCATTCCAGGAATCTCCTTTGGAAACATGTACAGTCAATCTCTCACTACCTCAATATCTTTATGCTTAGCAGACTTAACATGATCTACATCCCTCACACTACAAAGGACAATTGGATAACCTCTCTTCACAAAACTAGCAAACCTCATTACTGACACTATTTTGAAGCCTTCTTGCCCTCCAATAGCTCACTTTATTACCCTTACTAACTAACAATATCTTCTGTGACTCACAAAAAATATCAGCCTTATACTCACTCAACTAAAACACCCCTCGAATCACTTCCAAGTCACCCAAATCAAACTTGATTAGGTTAGCCTTAAACTCTACTCCCTCAATTTCAATCAGAATATCCAAAAATCTCCTTGAACATTGTACTTCTTGTCCTGATGGTAACACTATTGACATATCTATTGTATCTACTTTTCCCAAAACAAGCATTAACTTTTCCAAAATCTTAGTGGATACAAAAGAATATGTTGCACAAACAAAACCATAACAGGAAGAGAGTGAATATAGAATGTACCAGTAATCACATCCTTACTAGCATCAGCTTCACTTCGAGCCATCACATTAAGCTTTCCAGTATTCGAGGCCTTAGTCTGACCTCCTCCATTTCCACTTCCATTCCTATTCCCGGCTTGTTGCATTGTCTTTCTTCACATGTTTTCTTGGAAACCCTTTCGCCGACCTCCAGTTGAATTCCCTTTGAATTGAGACCCTTGTCCTTCTTTTCTATTGTTCTTAGAGAAGCACTCACACTCATGGTGTCCAAGATTGTTACACAAACGACAAGTCACTGGGTTCCCAACACATTCCTTTCCTGAGTGATTGTTAGGACACTTCTTGCAGAAGTACACACGACCTCTTTGAATAGCCACCTGAGCCCTATTCCCGTTTCCATTACCAGGCTTCCCAAAGTTTCGCTTATTGCCCTGAAAATTATTGTTGAAACGCCGCTTCTTAAATCCACCATGACTCCCTTATTGGTTAAAGTTTCATCCACCATCCTTTCTTTTCGCCCTCGTCTCACCTTCTTTTAGCATCTCCTTCATCTTCTGGACTAAGGCATACAGATGTACAGCCCTACCATACAGCTCATCCAAAGACTCAAAGACTTGCCCAGCTAATTGCAACTTGATGTCTATGGGTAACCCTCTCTCGAAACGACCAGCCTTCAACTTTTCGGTTGCCATATCCTCCTTACCAAACCTAGATAACCCTATGAACTTAGAGTAATACTTAGTAACTGACATACTCCCCATCTTAAGCTCCAGAAACTCATTAGCTTTTTGTTTTTGAAGGAACAAAGCATAGAACTTATTGCGAATCTATTCCCGAAACACAGCCCAATTGAACCCTGGCAAAGCCCTAATCACAGCTTCATTATGTAACCACAAAAGATCAGCTTCTCCTCTCAGATAGTAAACTGCATGGTTCACCTTAAACTCTTCTTGGACACTCAACTGCCCCAAACAACTTGTTAAACTCTCTCAACCATCCCTCTAAAACAGTTGGGTTGGGTTCTCCTTGGTAAGTAGGCGGTTTACATTGAGCAATTTTCTTGAAAAGTTCCCCAGTATGGACATTAACGTTACCATTTCCTCTAGCAGCTAACTATTCAGCTATAGTAACTAATTGCCTCACTACATAATTCAACTGATTGTTTTTACGTTCAACCATCCTATTTCTCCTGTAGAGGGAAAAGACCTTTATATTAAACTCAGTCTAACTTTAAGTTAGAACAACACAAGCTTATAACATAACACAAAAGCATTTCCTCAACTCGTCTCACAAAAGAAATTCCCATTATTTTAGAGAGAATGATTCACTTAGTTTTGATTGTTTACACAACCATTCAAATAAAATAAAGCACTTAATAAAAAAAATTGCCCTTGGTTTTGCTCTACCTAGGAATCATTTCAAAAATATCTGACTCATTTATTATTTGATTCCCATAAGGGTTCTTAAATGCTTAGCTTCCTAAAGTTCCTTATGGCTCACTTCCACTTATTCGCAAAGTAAATAATAATCTAAAATGTCCAACATTCTAAACATCAACAATACTAAACAATATTAAACTAACTCATATCTATAACAAAACTTCTAAACATTAACATTATCCTGCTTATCCTTAGACACCACATATTTCTTGGGTAAAAACTCTGGATCATCTTTAACATCAT
The DNA here is from genome assembly GCA_016808085.1 of Suaeda aralocaspica. Classification (NCBI taxonomy): domain Eukaryota; kingdom Viridiplantae; phylum Streptophyta; class Magnoliopsida; order Caryophyllales; family Amaranthaceae; genus Suaeda; species Suaeda aralocaspica. The sequence goes on from PYUH01000284.1 coordinate 492,020, forward strand.
CTTCTAAATCCTCCTCAATATCTTCATCCATGTCTTCTTCAGGGTCAAGCTCCTCTTCTTCTTCAGAATCAGTCACTAAGTCCACATACACTGGAATCACCGGGTTTGGGTCATCAATCTCATAACAGGAACTATCCTTCGATTTATAGCCTTGAGAATCTGAAGTAGCTTCATTTTCACTCATTGCTTCATTCTCTGGACCACTTTAGACTAGTGTGGGTGGGGTCTCATCACCTTCATTTGACTCTAGGAATTCTTGCTCCTTCTTTGCAATGTAATCTACCAAATATCTCCTATCACAACCCCATTGACCATTTTCGATCCTTATACTTGGTGTATTTTGGATGTCCTCCAATGAATGAAAATCACTAAAGTTTGCCTTGATCTCCAAATAGAGTGGACAGTTTGGCCAGCAATTAACAAATAAAGCAGACACGTGATCGGGTTAGTCCCACTATGGTAACTTCAGCACTGAACTCATGTATGAATAATAAAACCAAATCTTCCATACATATTGAGGTGGACTCTCATAGTCCTTCTTCTCTAAGGTTCCCTTCTGATTTCCTTATTAGGTATGTTAACCACCATACTGCAACGACACTTAAAACTGATGGGCCATCCTTCCCACAACTAAACTAAGCTAACAATTCTAAAACAAAAAGGTTTGGTGGCTAACATAAAATTTCTTCTACACACAACTGTCCCCACATAAGCCACACTACAAAACATGTAATTAAATGCATGAAGGAAAGAAATAAAGTCTATCCTACATGCCCAAACTTCCTACCCAATCTCACCACATAATATGAAAACAATAACACATAGTACGTACCTGAATTCCTTACAAACCTGAACATGGAAGGGATTTTAAAACATTTATTTTTCAAAACTTTCTATTTTCAGAAATTACCATTTTTTATAAAAATTTTCCATTTCCAATAGCTTTCTAAAATAAGGAATTTCTCTTTCCAAAATAAAACTTAGGCTACCCCAAAAAACAAAAATTTTATTTTATTTTGAAAACTAAGCTCTGGTAACCATTTTGTTTGTAACACCAAGGAATTTCCTAGCTTCCTCCTCTAAATTTTCTACGAAAACATTACAATATAAATAAAGGAAAATAATTATTAAGAACTCCTAAATTAACTACGAAAAAACAAATAATTACTGCCACCTTGATAACGACTAAGGCTTTTATCAAAGTACAACAGCGAAAGTCTTTAAAAACCAAAACCAAAATTAAAACTCAAAACGAAACTTAAAACAAACCAAAGTCCAAAAACAAAAGAAAACCATATAAGTCTTTATTAAATTTCGGAACCATCTTAATGGCCGTTCAAAACCCAAATAAACATAAACTTCAGAAACTAAAAGTCAACATCCAACAAAAGCAATGAAAAGTAACTAGTTCACATAACTACGAAAACTACAATGCAAGCGCTCACACTCCAACCCAGCATGATTGACTTATACCCAACTACACCTGTAGCTTTCTCTTATTCTAGCAACTACTCACCCTCAAATGGGTCATCGTAGGGCCGAGTCAAAGAAAACTCCATGCACATAAAACACGCAGTCAACAAAGCTGATTACAGAAATATAAAAGACTATGCAAAACATGATTAGTAGTGAAAAAATAAAAGTATAAATCACATACTTTTTACCGTTGACAACACTTCACCTGTGCATAGACTCAACTCAAACAATATTACTTACTATGTTAAACTTTCGATTTCGCATCGAACGGGTTTCCTTTCCTTTAAAATCTCCCTATTGGGCACCAACTTGGGAGCAACTCCAAGAAGGTATTACCTGTGTCACAAAAAGTGACGGAATTCCAGTGCATTAAAAATATAAAAGAGTACAACGTCTTGTACCCCGATTAGAAGTCATATATCACTGTTTCATACGACTTACCCATTGTTTATATTAAACGTATATACGTTCCATGAGTTTTGGTGCGAATCCTCTTTCATTTTACCTGATTAACCGGTTAAGAATTGTTATGACTCACATACAACATCACATAAAAGCATCCATAGAATCAAGCAAGTGATATTAATTATCTTTGATTTAAGGTGATTTTAAAAATAGTCTGATGTGTCCTTTAATTAAACTAAACTTCCTTTACCACACATTAAATGTGAGTGGCTAACTATTTACATTTTCCTTGACCACACATTAAACTGTGAGTGGCAACATGTAAATAAATATTTGCTCATTCAACTTCTATTAAACATGTGAATAAAATTAAAACACAAACTACCTTTCTTGTTGATTAATTAACTAACCAACTTAGCTAACTTTATTTCTTCTTCAATAAGCTATTGGCCAACTTTAAAAATAAATTCAACATTCCAATTTAACCATGAAGAATTTATATTACTATAGATGTGGAATTTCAAAACAATATAAAATCATGCTTTTCATACTTCTATCAACTTCTCATGCATGTCAACTCAAAGTCAATCAAGCAACAACATATATTTACAAGCATAACATACAAGATCATCAACGAAGCATGAACTCTACTTCTATAACCGCCTTTAGTACATACGTACCTTGTATTGTAGTGTTGATCCGCCACAACTCCTAGAAATCAACTAACTCAAAGTCTCCTACATAGAGAAAATCCAAAAATGGCAGCATTATAAAATTCCTTGAAAACACTTTAAAACCCTTCTAAAAATCATATTTTGATCATAAAACACTATAGTCATGTCCTAAGATCATCATACAATATTTAGATGCATTAAAAATAATTATAACTACTTATTTCATGTGTTACTATTTTTATTGTGCATGAACACGTGTTAATAAAAGTTCACAGCTTTGTTTAACTATTCAAAACTCATGAAAAAGTCATCTAAACATCATAAATCCATCATACAACTTTTTTACAATCTATTATCATCATCATGAATCAAATATATGCTTGAAAATAATTTTTCATGAAGTAAAACATGTTAATAATATATTTACTATTAGTTTTCACGATTATAAAAATTGGACAGCATTATAAAACAACTTTAAAACTCTTTAAAATTAATCAGAACTTCATAAAATCATCACAAAATCATACAACAAAAATTCATGAACATAATATTGAATTTTTAATCATTAAAAACCATAAAATGATGAATTTCATAATTTCATAAACCCTAATTTAAAATTTCATGATCAACTTTATAAATTCATACTTTTAAACATAATTATAACTTTAGAAAACATGATTAAAATCATAAAAACATGATTAAACATAATTATAAACATGAATTTGGCAAGATTGAATTAAAAAGAAAAGAAGAAGAATGTTTTTTAATAATAAGCGTTTGAAAATTATACCAAAGAGAGGAAGGAGGGTCGGCGAGGGTGGTGCGCGGGGCTCCAGTGAGCAGCAGCCGGCGACGACACCAGGGGATGCGCGAGAAAAGGGCGAGCGAAGAAGACGGACGAACGAAGTTTTTCTTTTTCTTTTTTTTTTTTTTGGGATCCTTTTTTTCTCTCAAAAGTTTTTTGAAATCCTAAAACTCTAAGATTACAAATTAAATATGAAATTTTGGGTTTTAAGTGGTATTAATAGGCCGCAAAGTAGGATTTGGTGTAATTGCATAAATACCCTTAATGCTTGAAATTAGTTTTATGCTGTTGTTTTAAAACAATTTAGGAAACTCTAAAAATCCTATTTTTAGAAAATTTTCACAATATTTAAAATACTTTAAAATAACATGAAATATTATTTATAAACATAAAATAATTAATTTGATTAGATTCATTTAAATTTCCTTTCATTAATATTTTATTGGACTTAATTTCTCAATAAAAGTACTAAAAATATACGTATAAAATACGAAATTAACTCTTTAAAGTACGTGAAAATATGGGCTATTACATTAATGACCTATAAATTCATGTTAAATTAAAAGACCGAAAAATCATGTTTTCTTATAAAGTAAAGATTAGTTCTTGGACAGCCGTCTTAGGTACCTATTCACATTAATTAATCCTAAAGTGATCACCCAATGCATGCTATTAGAAAAATATATGTGCATTAATTAAACTCGCCTAGAAAATTTAAATATGCTTTTGGATAAACCGGAAATATGATTGCTATAATTCAATATTATAATCGAGAAATTACATATGAGACAAGTAGAGGCCGCTATACACGGGGGACATGGTGACCTACTCTATTCTTACCCTCGTCCCTGAATCCTTTACATAGAGATCATCCTAACCATGGAGTGAATTTGCTTTTGGGCTTGACCTGATGGAATTTCATGAACTCCTTAAAAGAGCACTGTGGCGACGTCTCTACTTGGTTTTTGAGATTCTACACTCACCCCCAAGCTAAGTATACTTGCACTATGAAAACTAAGCAAGACATTCAATATCCGTAAAAAGGGCATGTGGTCCCCCAAAGACCCGGTTCCACCTTCCTCTTTGTTTTTATTTCTTGTCTTTTAAATAATACATTTTTATGTGTTTTTTTTACTTTATTTTTTATGCTCTAAACAATGTCAGAATTATGTGCTCTCACATTAAAGTAATTATGCCTAATTGAACTAATTATGTACTCCCTCATTATCATATACTTAACAAAATTATGTCGCTTATATTTGTCGTATAATTAAAGGGATAAACAGGATAGAAATAAGCACTTGGTTGCACATAAACGTTAGTTATGGTTTCATAACGATTTTTAAGTTTCTAAAATGTTGAAATGTGAGAACCTAGAGGTTTTTGTGCTTCATAACATCTATATTTATGAATAGTAAGTCCATGAAAAACTTAATGTCTCACAAAAATTTACAATTGTTGCTAAATAAAAATTTATTGAAAAAACAACATGTGCCATATGTTATTTTTATGCGAAATAAATAACCCTAACACTAGTAGATATTTTCTCCACGGAAAATAAATACTTCTGTCACATGTAAAATTTTCCAATGGTAAAGAAATAATTATGGTTAAATATGGCAGATAAACACTTGTCTCATCTACTATGTGGAACAACTTTGGTGATAAGTCATTTTCTTTATAGTTCCATATGTAACCAAGCATTCACTCTATATTGCCATAGGTCAATTTTGGTCATGATAAACAAACACATGTCTAGTCTACCTTGAAGTTGCCACGTGTCATGAACTAGGTTTACTGGTGAGTATTAAGCACTTACAAATTAAATACTCCCTAAGTCTTTTTGTACTTGCTACATTTACTTTTTCGCATCTCCCAAGACGCAACTTATAAAATTAATATTCTCGACTTTGGTACAATAAAAAATTATAAAAATTAAATTTTCGGAAAGTGTGCATCGAGACGAATCAAACAAGATCTCATATGACTATGATTTTTCTTACGTATTAAACAGCAAAATGAGTCAAAGTTACAATGTGAATAGTGTCAAAAACCCTAATGCAGCAACTAAAAAGAGACCGAAGGAGTATAAAATATCTCCTGTCAATATCTTAAAATAAATATCTTTTCTTACTTAATATTACACATATTATATATAATGGAAACATATCAGCCCATTCCCACAATGTTTTCATTACCTTAACTCTCGGTCTTCAAATACTGTTATTATCATAAACTTTCACTAGTACAAAATTTACATTTTGCTGCGCCTTATTTGCTGCGGTTTTTTGGTGTTTTATAAAAACCGCAGCAAATAAATTGATATTTTTGTGAAGGAGTATTATTTGCTGCGGTTCTTGTGTAACCGCAGCAAATAATTTTTTTTGCTGCTATTTATTAGAATTTGCTGTGGTTGTTAACCGCAGCAAATAGTTCTGTACATTTTTTTTCTTTTTCCCTTTTTTTTTCCCGTTGGGACTGTTTTTTTTTTTATTTTATTTTTTTCTGCCTTTTTGTCGTTCTTATTTCATCTTCCTAATTTCATTCTCTCAAATACCTTCACTGAAACCAAACCCTAACCTAACTCCCTCTTCCCTCATTCTTCGAATCCCATCTTCTCTCACACTCTTCTCTGAACTCACACTCACACACCTAACTCCCTCTTCCGTCTTTCTTCCGTCTGAACTCACAGTTCAGCTTCAACAAGAAACTCACTCTTCAACATCTTACTCCCTCACTCTTCAACATCTTACTCCCTCAGTTCAGCTTCAGTCTTACTTCTCAGTCAGTCTCTCAAATTCCTTCAACACCTTCGCGAAGATCTTCGTTTTTGTGAGGTAATTAAATTCTCGTCTTTCTGTTTTTGTTAACTGTCTTTCTTTTGTTTCTGGTTATCCTTCAATTGATATTCTCGTGTTTTCAAACTAAAATTATTCACAAATGCAATTTCGACAATTCTAGCAAACTGAGGCAGAAAAATTAATTTCGTTTTTGCAATTTCGTGTTTCTGTTTTTCCTTTTGATTGGTAATTTGATGAGGGCATTGGTAATTTGATGAGGGCAATTTCGTGTTTCTGTTTTTCATTATTGAAGATGAGTAACTAATCCCATATTAGTATTTGTGAGTGTGTATTGATAGATATTAGAGAATTGAGACACAATAATGTCAGTATTATTGGTTAATTCCAAAGATGTAGTTTCATGCAATTTGTCAGTATTATTGGAATTACTGATATATGTAGTTTCAGTATTATTGAGACACATATTAGTTTGTTGGTTGTTTTTTTTGTTGAAAAAACTTGTTATGAAAATCAGTAAATGGTTTTCAAGTGAAATTTTAAAACTACTATTAGTATATTTATTTTCATAATTTGTGTAATAAATAAATCGCGGGAAACAAATAAGTTTGAGTGAACAGGTGGCAATCAATAAACTGAGATACATATATCAAATATAGCAATTGGTACAAAGGAATGGAAAAAGGTGTTTTTATTGGAAATGAAAATGAATTGCTAGGTATGTAGGGGATACCAACATAATCATAAACAATAAATAAAGAGGCGAAGGCCTTATTATTATTATTATTGAAGATGAGTAACTAAAAAGTAAAAGTAAGTCGAGAGAGAAAGAGACAGTATGGTCACTGAGGAATTTTGTTGAGCTTACAATATTTGTAATCAACAAAATTCTTAGTCTTGTAATTGGGTGGATTCTGATCAGTGATGAGCTCTGGAAGAGGGCCAACAACATGTTGTGGTGGAGGCTCAATGAAGATGGGCCATGACATCCTTGTTTTTTCTTTATTAACAGTTGTTCTGTGAAGCACTGCCTTGTATTTCCCATTGCTAAGCACCTATACAGGTATGAAGCACGTACTGTTAAAAATACATACATATATATATA
>PYUH01000284.1:505329-583101 GCA_016808085.1 Suaeda aralocaspica
CCCCTTCCCATCAAGCCCCATTCATGACGTGTTTTAGGCAACCACATAGGAGGTGCACCTGCAACTATCTGCTATGAAATTTTCCGACCTCATCACTGATGACCCCTTGAACAATACTAAGATTCTGGTCTTGCAGGATTCGCCACTTGTTACCTAAGACCCCCACTGTCTTTCATAAGGATAGCACCATCTCAAGAACACGGGACCTAGAAGCTTAATCTCACAACAGATGTAAATTAGGTGGACCATTATATCGAAGAATGCAGGCGGGAAATACATCTCAAACTTACAAGAGTTTCAACTACACGTGCCTGGAGGGTATCTAACGTAGTTGGATCTAGTGCTTTGCTACTATTGTATTGAAGAAGAACATAGTTCGGTGATGGTGTACCTAACATGTTTAGGTAATCCCACGATTGCAATTGGTAAAAAAACACTTGCATCATAACATGACAGTCGTGTGATTTCATACTAGATAACATCAACTCACCATCTAAAGTCACAAATCTTCTCATGTTAGAAGAATCCCCTGACGGCACCTTTAAGTTGTATAAAGAGTGCAGAAGTGTATCTTCTCCTGTTTCGACATTTGTAGCAAGCTGGGGAAGGTAGTAGGTTTTTTTCTCTTCATTTGAACTTTGTTGCACCTTTTCCTTCCCCTTTCCTTTCGGTGATGGTACATCTTCCTCCTATTCTTCCTTTTTTTACTCTCTTCAGCTGAGGCCAAAGCTCGGTCAACTCCAAGTTGTTTCAAGAACTCCCGATTTCCTTAGTGTCTTTAGTCTTTTTCGAATGTTGAAAAGGGTGGCAATATGGGCATCGCAAACATTTTTCTCGATGTGCATCACATCGAGACATGTCTGACTGTAAATCTCTCCAATATGGAAGCTGCCAAAATAGACTCCTTTTTCCACAACCCGAATAGTGCCATTCGGTTTCCCAAAATGGTTTGAACCCCCTTAACCGTGAATACACTCATAACCAGTTAATGGACGACAGCAACACGATCCTCAACCATCCCATTGAATGGCTTCTTTTTCCCGAAAGGGGGGTTAGGTGGAAGGAATCTTCGATGACACCAGTCAACATACTCCCCACCCATGTAGAATCACCATCGTCCATGCAATAGGGCAAGCCTTCATCCCTTTGTTCTTGTACCCAGATAAGTTACCATAAGCTGGAAAGTCGTTGACAGTGCACAAAAGCATTGCACGCAACGTGAAATGTCCTTTGCATGGGAATCATCAAACCAAACACCCTCATCCTATTTTTCTTAAGTCATCAACTAAGGGCTCCAAATACACATCAATGTCATTACCGGGTTGCTTTGGACCAGAAATAAGAGTGATAGCTTAAGGTACTTCTTTTCATGCACAACCAAGGTGGAAGATTATAGATCGTTAAAATTACCGGCCATAACTATGCTTCGAACTAAGAGTACCGAAAGGGTTCATTCCATCAGTGCACAACCCAAGCCTGAGATTGCGATTGTCATCTCCAAATGTCTTATACTTCCTGTTGATGTCTCCATTCCGGACCATCAGCTGGATGTTGTAGCAAACCCTTCACCCTTCTACCCTCCGCATGCCACCTTAGATTCTTAGCATCCTTCGTAATTGAAAACAACCGCTTGAATCTTGGTATTATTGGAGATACCACAAACCTTGACGGCGGACCAGCTTTACCCCGTGCCCCTTGTCGGTCATAACGTGGCAAATTGCACTTTGGACACTTATCCACAACTCATAATCTTTTCGGTACAATATGCAATCATTTGGACAAGCATGTATTCTCTCATACTCTAAGCCGAATGGACACATCAGCTTCTTAGCATAGTAAGTTGACTTAGGAAGCTCATTTCCATCCGGAAAATGCCACTCACTTTTCTAGTAACATTGTGAAACTTCTTATCAGTCCATTGTTTCCTGACTTGACACTAAACAATTCCATCACAGCAACAAGAAGGGTCAATTTAGTACAACCGGGGTACAAAGGCTTTCGAGAGGCCTCTGAAATGGATTCAAAGCCTCGTCCATTGTCAGGCCTTCCACTCTCTTCGCCTCTATGATCCCCTTCATCGCGTTCGTATATCATTTCCTTAGACATCATCATTGGTTGCATGAGTATAGTCCTTGTTATGTTTGATGACACTATCATCAGTTTGATGATTACCACGCAACGAAGGACCGTCATGGACTCCTGTCTCACCTTGATAACTCCACACATAATATATCAGGTCGAAAACCATGAAGAAGTAGGTGCAGCCGGACCTCAGCAATACTTTCAAACTTACGATCATTGGCACACTTGAAACATGGACAGTAAAACCCCTCAGTTTTTTGAGTTTGTGAATATGCTTCTGCACGCTCACAAAACTCAAACACCCCTTCTACAAATTTCGCCTTATCATGGCAATTGTACATCCATGACCGATCCTTTGACATCTTGTGCAACTAATAACACACAATTGAAGATATTTCAGTACAACAACATAGTAAATTTAAATATGGTTGTGTATAATTCTTTCAAAATATTGTCTTGCTTTAATAAACATTATATTACCCACAATCAGTTCAGCAATTGCTTACTATAATTGAAGAAGCAAATTACGTAGTAGTGAGAGATCATAAGGAATTTTTCAAAATCCATGTACACTTGTTAGATTGGGAGGTTGGTTTTGTTTTCCAATAGCATTCGAGTTGTGAGTAGCGACTAAGCATGTTGTTCGAAAACTTGGAATGGGATGGAATGAGAATATGAAACCATAGAGTATGGAGTGAAAATCCGTTTCTTTTTGTAATTTGTTTGGTTCATCACTCATATGTCAACGGGGTGTGGAATCCTATACCCTTGGAAAATGATTCCAACTTTTCATCTTTTTCGTCATTAAGAGCGACACCCATTCCATAGTACTAGAAAGGGTTGAACTTACTATGGACTCCTGAGGTATTACTATGGATTAGTATTTGAAGGAGCTCCAGCTTAGCTGGAATTTGAGTTGATGTTATATAGTATGGACTAGCATTCAACTAAATTAAACATTCTGATAAACTTGTTTAGGTGTTTATTACTTTCAGTCTTCCACTTAAGCGAAAGAAACATACATTATTTCTTTATGTTTCACCCCTCTTCTATTATTTCTTTATGACTAGCGCAGCTGAATTATGCTATCAATACTTAGTAGTTCATACAAAAGATCAACCCCTGAATTATGCATATCCTTTTTTTAACTCTTCTGTTTGAAAACTAAGACATTGAGAGTTTAATTATGCAGATCAAATATAATTATGCATATAATTCTAAATCAAATATAACAACCATAACACAAATTCAACCTCTTACTAAGACATTAGAATTATGCAGATCACAGAAACAACAGTCCCTCAAAAAACAAACCCCCAAATCAAATATAACAACCATAAACACAAATTCAATTCTAAAGCAACATAATTCTAAAGCAACATAACACCACATTGAGTGACCAACTTGAGGTTCTATCTTCTCATCATACTCATTTTTTTATTTATGTTATTAACTTTGAACCATCAATACTAATTGTATCATTTCATCCTATCTCATATAACTTTTTATTTTATTTTATTATATTGTAAGCATGCAAGCTCTATCTCCATCTCTCTATTCCTAGGCACCTAGTAGGTTTTGAACCGCAGCACTTATAGCAGCAGCAAATAATAAAAACTTATTTGCTGCGGTTAAACCGCAGCAAAAAATAAGGTTATTTGCTGCGGTTGTTTGGAGAACCGCAGCAAATAATACCTCAGAAAATGGAGGGAAAAAGGGTTATTTGCTGCGGTTGTGTGGAGAACCGCAGCAAATAACCCTGTTTCCCACCATTTTTTAGGTGTTATTTGCTGCGGTTCTCCAAACAACCGCAGCAAATAACCTTATTTTTTGCTCCGGTTTAACCGCAGCAAATAAGTTTTTATTATTTGCTGCTGCTATAAGTGCTGCGGTTCAAAACCACAGCAAATAACCGGCAAAAAACCGCAGCAAATCTTGTTTTTTGTACTAGTGTTTAACTTGATAAAAGATTCACAACAAAACCCTTTGTTACAATTTGGGGTAATCAATCGCATCTCAACTAAACCTAAACAGGTCTTCTTCCAATCCTTGATAATTTTCGTTGATATCATTCTCCCTCAAGTGTTTGAAGTTCTTTTTCTTTATTATTTGTTTCTGAAAATTATTAAAACTGGTGTCATGACTAGATTAATGTTTTGGTTTATATTTTTCCAGAAATAAAGGTCTTATAATATAAATGTTAATTGTATTGAAACGCCTTTCATTATGTTGACCGAAATAAGTTTAATATAAATTTAACTTCTCAAATTTAGTTTTTTTCTTTAATTTCATATGACATTTATCCTTCTCTAACATAGGTTTATATCAATCAGATCCTTCGCAGGCTTACAATCAAAGTAGATCAACTCCTTGTGCAAATTTTGTTTTCCTCAATTGCAATGGATTGTGGATCTGATTGCTCTAATGTTTCTAATCTCCGTTTTGATCTGGAATACCTTTCCTTCCTTCTCTCATGGAGAGATAGGAGAGACTCATGGGATGATCTGATTATTTCATTGTCAACAACTGTCTTTCCTGGGGATATCATTTTGGATATCATGCATCGACTTCCAGTTAAGTCACTTGCTCGCTTTCTATGTGTTTGCAAGACATGGTATTTTGTAGTTAAGGGCAAAGCTTTCTGTAGAATGCATCTAAATCACAACAAAAGGGTCTCAATTTTGTTTCAGCATTTTAAGCTTTCTAAACAACCAATTCCATATGTACCGTTACTTCATTGTCCATATCCAACAGATCCCAAAGGTCCTTTGTATCCTATGAAATATACCCCTTTGGTGTCATCTGAATCACAAATCAATATAATGCATGATATAATCCATGTGAAGGAGCCTCTTCTTGACAATTTAATGAAACAAATTTCAACTGATTTTTGTATCATTGGTGTTATAAATGGTCTTGTTTGTCTTTCTTGGGGAGTTAGGATTGCCTTTTGGAACCCAGCAACAAATGAAATATATCCATTACCCTTGCAACATATACTTTACCCTGAAACAAATTTTACTCTTGGCTTTGGCTTAGATATGAGGGATAAAGTAAATTACAAAGTAGTTCGAATCGTTCATGAAGCATTTGGAATTCTATCTGTTGATATATATAATTATAAGATGAATACATGGAATTTAAGTTCATACCCACAAGGCAATATAAAATGGTGTATTAGTGAGCTTCGATGTGCTGTGATTTTTAATGGAATTCCATACTGGCATGCAATGAAATTGGTAAAAGATAAACCAAATCCAAGGGAGTTTATTGTTGGATTTGATACATGTGATCATACTTTCAAGTTCATCCAGTTGCCAAAATTTGACACTAATGTGAGCATCTGGGATCTTGGGGTAATAGGGGATTCATTAGTAATCTTGACTCCAAGAGACAACAATGTACTTGAGATATTTGTGTTGGGAGATATGCAGTGGAAAAAAACATTCAGCATTCAAATGCTGGGGATTAAGGTACACAAATGGGTTGGGTGTTTAAGTAGTGGTTATGTTGTAGCACAAAGCTTGAGTGGAGAGTTTTTCACTCATAATGTGTGGACTGAAGATATTCGATATCTGAAAATTTATGGATGTCTTGCAAAGCAGTATAATTTTGTTTACGAATACTTGGAGAGCCTGGTTCCACCTCGCTTCAAGGATTTTCTTGACTAAACCTTTACTCTAAATGACAGGTATCATCCATTTCTTTGAATCATATATATATATACAAATTGTATCATGTTAATTTTACAAAATTAGATATATATGTTGCCTTAATATTTGTTTGTTATTTGTTTATGGGCATTATACGTTTGTCAAAATCGACTTTAGTATGATTCTCGTTATGTTGACTAGTGGATGAACATATAGTTTGATAGTTCAATTTTGATTCCATTTGTCTTATGTCCACTTGTATTTGTAGCGCATTTTACTACTTCGACAAAATTTACCACATCGACTACGGTACCATTAATTTGTTTTCAAATTTGTATGGATGCAGCACGTTAACTGTGCTTTTTACCACAAAATCAAATTTAGAGCCTTTTTTTTGGTCGGGGGGGGGGGAGGTAGGATAATGATCTAGAGAAAGAGAGTAGTGATGATCAATTGATGAAAAATCCAATCATCCATATTTGAACAAAATATGTTTTGATTGGTTTAGGAAATTAGGGTGCTAGTAAAGTTGTATTGATTGAAGTGAAAAAAAATTGCACACAATTTTAAGGTATAATTAAAATATAGCAAAAATTAAATAACAGTGAAATGAAATGATTTATGTGCCTTCAATTGGTAGTTTGGTTTTACCTTCAGAGGGTAACCTTTTTCATGCCTGAAAATGCAATTATGTAGGTGCTCAAATTAAATTAGGAAAAAAACTTAACCTTAAGAAACACATAAATATAATTTATGTTTTCATAAATTATCCTCACAAGAGACTAAAGCCTAAGCACCAACTCTCAAAGGGGTTCAAAATTTCTTCACACAAAATTCCTCAAGTATTTGTTTTTAAGAAAAACAACAAAACTAAGACACAATGTTTTATTCAACAAACCTTAAGTTGTTTCAATTGTTAATTGAGGCTATTTAAAGGATAACCACCAATCAAAATCCTAAAAAACTCTAAACAAACTCTAATCAACCTCATAACTACCTTCCACATGCCTAAAACAATCCTTATCCCAAAATCTGATAAGCAAAAACATACATATCCAATCTTAAGCTTATCTAGACTAACAAATCAAGAATTTATTCTAACTAACAAACTAAAAAACAAGATAATCATCAGATTACACCCATAAAAACACGCACAAATCAAGAGCCAAAAGAACTTCAAGAGACACGCAAAAATCCGCGAAGCCACTTTGTCTCATTTTGCGCCATTTTCAAGATTTTCTTCTAAACTTCAAGAAACCTTCAAGAAGTCATTTCCCATGTCTTTTAGGTGTAAAATGATGACCAAGACTCAACAAGAACTAAAAGCAATAAATCCTGGAATGAGAAAAACCCTAGCAAGTGCAGTGGGAAAAACTGATATGCAAAACCATCTTATTCCCCAAATCCACCAACCTTTCCATGCTTCAAAAATGCTGAAGTGACGTTTGTCACCATACACATAAATGATGATGCATTTGAAGATCCCATAAGCCTTGAATCTCCAAAAGCAACAATCTCCCCCCATACTTGAATCATTTGTTGAAGCCATAATCAAACCTTCGAAGTTGTCATCTTGATTCTTATCATCCTCCTCTTCTTCAAAAGAGTTTGTCCTCAAACCACAAAGTTGATCATAAGAAACATAAGGAGAAAAATCACCAATGTTGAATGTAATATGAACACCACACTCACCTACTAACACAAGTTTGTAAGCATTGTCCCTTACCTTGCTCACAATTTTGAATGGTCCATCACATCTAGGCATCAACTTGTTTTTCCTCTGATTACGAAATCTCTCCATTCTGAAATGCAACCAAACTAAATCTCCTTCCTTTTAAACACGTTGAACCCTGTGTTTGTTTGCTGTGGTTTTGTATATATCATTTACTTGCTCAATTTATGGCCCTCACCTATGCATGTAGCTTCTGCATGTAATTAACTTTAGCTAAAGCATCTTTGTAAACAAGCTCACCTTTAGGGATACCTACGAAATCAATAGGCAACTTAGGATTAAATCCATAAACAACTTCAAAAGGTGAATGCTTAGTTGCATAAGTAGGTGGTCTATGTATGCAAACTCAGCATGAGCTAACTTCAGATCCCAATCCTTCTGTATCTTGCTTAACTAACCAAGAAGTAGTACACCTAATGTTCTGTTTGTAACCTCTACCTAACCATCAGTTTGTGGATGATAAGAAGTACATAAGAGGAGTTTTGTTCCAACCAAGCGCCATAGAGACCTCCAGAAATAACTCATGCACTTTGTATCCCTGTCAATCACAATTGATTTTGGAACTCCAATCAACCTAACAATATCTCGAAAATACATTTCTACAAGATTCATAGCATCATCAGTCTTGTGACAAGGTGAGAAATGAGCTATCTTTGGAAATATGTGCAACACCACCATAATAGCATCCTTCTGCGTTGCAGTTTTAGGCAATCCCACAATAAAACGCATGGATACATCTTCCCAAGGGGCTTTTGGAACAGGCAATGGTGTATAGAACCCTTGATAGAATGATGCCTTTGCTTTCTGACACACAGCACACTGAGAAATTATTGCTTCGATATATGCTATCATCCTTGGCCAATAGAAATGCTCCTAAAACATTGTCGTTGTGTTTGTAATTCCAAAATGACTTGCAAGACCTCCTCCATGAACCTTTCTGACAAGCAACTCACGAATAATACACTTTGGAATGCACAATCACTAGTAGAAAAATAGCTTATATGTATCATTTTTTATGACCTATTTGTATCGTTTTACACACGATACAATTGGAGGCATAACAAATAGGAAATCCTATTTGTATCATTTGTTTTTATAAAAACGATACAAATAGAAAGTCTATTAGTATCGTATTTTTACAAAAATGATACTAATAGTGGTTTTTTTAAATATAAAAAAATAGCTATTAGTATCTTTTGTTTTTAAAAAAAAAAACGATACTAATAGCGATTTTTGAAAACAAAAAAAAAAATCACAATTCCAATGAAATAATGTTACTAGTAACCAAAAATTAAAATTATTATAACAAATACTATATTAAATTATTACAAAGACATTAATAATACATAAAGGGGCATAAATTAACTTCAACATAACAAAATCATAGTAGCCAAATTCTAATAAAAGTGTAGAAGAAACCCAACAACAAAACACCTTAATAGCAACAACTCAATAGCAATAACATAAGCATAAATACATCAGACCAAAGGTTAGAGCAAAGCCAAATGAACCCAGCTACAAAGAGGTCCTGCGGTAGGCGGGCTTATCTTCATAGTCTCTTTACAGACTCTTTTGCCTTGCTGTATGTTTCACACATAAAATGTATTGTGATACTTATGTTTTTGTAAGTTAAAACATCAACTAAGTCACAACATAGAAAAACAAAATAACCAAATTAACTTCAAAGTTTCAGAGGTAAAGCATAAATATACCGGTGCAAAGAGCCCTGAAATTCTCTGCAAGGAAACAAAAATAACCAAAACCAAGTTACAATTGATCCATATAGACCAAAAACAAACTACGGTCAATGGAAAAAACATTAAGGTGAACATTGGAATACTAGATGAGTGTATGACAGTGTAATCATATAGAAATAGAAGTTGCAAGTTGGAAAAGGAATAAAAAGCACATAAATCAAACTTACTAAGAATAATATGTCAGAAGAGAAAGATACAAAACTACTACTTGAACTTATTAGTCACAAAACATACAAAACTGCTACTTGAACTTATTAAAAAGTTTAAAATTCCACCATTTTAGGGTGGAAGTAGAGGGAGAAGCGAGGTCGAATTCTTCGAGAATGCGAGTAATGGCTTATTAGCACGAGTTCTGAGTGGTTCAGACTGCCATTTAGACATACCTTTGAACAAATCCAAAATTAAAATAGTTCAATCACCGAAACATGAAGAGAAAATTACGACGAAATAAAAGCGTAACGGGACCATACCTTCCATGCTTAATACCATTAGTGTGACTTCACGAAGGGATTGGGTTGTTACTTGTTAGACAAGAGATCAATCTTTGGCAGGTCACTAGGTCTTTGAATCTATGATGTTGTTTGTGAGCCTCTTAAGTCAATATAAGAGGGACTATTTAGTTAAGCTGACAACCAGCCTAGAACTCATACGGAAGGGGGTTTAAGCAATTTAGTGGAATGATTCCCCTTCCCTTACATTAATTCATCATTGATTAGGTTGAAACAAATCTCCCAAGTTAAGAGAATTAAAGACGAAAATCTCTAGGCCTTAGCTTATTGTTAAATTTTGTAGCTTAGATTGCAATAGTTTAATTTTAGTCATTATTCTCAAATTCAACAGAATTTATCTATCAAAAGTTTCGTGCACTGTGTTATTTTCTGTTACATAGTTTTTGTGGCTACACCTTCAGTACCCTACAAAACCTAAAATCATAGTTTTGGTAACTTTGCTTACAGTTGTATTATTCATCTATATCCTCATAAAGTCCTAAATCTTTTTTTGAACAAATTGGAAACAAAAATGGAATCTTGTTTCACCCCACACATATAAAGTTTTTTCACTAGATTATGCTTGAACAAAGGCATTAAGGCTGATTAGAAAAGATATATGTAAACCCGTTTAGAAAAGAAAATTTTTCAGTAGTTTGTGACTCCACAATACCTTTTAAATGCAAAGTAAGTGCATTTGTAATAGTTGAGTGTCAAATACCTTATGTGAAGAACATTTTTGACCCAAATCAAAATTCGAAACAAAGGGATTCACCCATGACACCCACTGCTGAAGAGATGCATGCACAACTAAGGCCTCAACACCTCAAAGACCCCTAACAGCAGTATACTTCCTACAACAACAAAACTACACACATAATTCTCGAAACTCTATAAGAAATTAGGTTTTTTTAGCTTTAATAATGAAACTAAAATTAATTTCCAGTAAATCAGATATCAGAAAAGTGAATAATAATAAATATAAAAGTAAAAATAAAAGGTACCATTTGAGGGTGCAATTAAAGCGAGAAGCGAGGTCAAATTCTTCGAGAATGCGAGTAATGGCTTTAAAGAGACTATTAGCACGAGTTTTGAGTGATTCCGACTGCCATTCAGGCATACCTTTGAACAAATCCAATATTAAAATAGTTCAATCACATTTGTAGTGCAAATTTCTCAAACAGGGGTTCATTTTCATAACCAAGTCAAAAAAAAATTAAAAATGGAAATGCAATATTGAGTTAAAGCCCTCGAACATTTGAAAACCTCATCAGCAACTACTATAAAATTAGATCTAAGAATCGGAACAAAGGAGCACTAATCAAATAAAGAAGTTGATTTACCTGATGAGAAACGGTAGAAAGAGATCCCAAGTAACCCTTCGCCAGCGAGAGTCTTAAACATCGAAACCTTATTACATAAAACAGAATATAAAGATTATCAAATCGAAAATCAGAAACAAAAACTAATTGAAAACCTAATTCAACCCCTAAAAATCTAAAATATAAGCTAATCAACACTCATATTAAACCCCCCAAAAATCACCCGAAAAAACAATATCCCCAAAACCCAAACAAATACAAACCTAACTTAGTAATGTGGCCAGCAGCTCATCTTCAACTAGATTTATCACAAATTCTTGTTCGTATCTTCTTGGATAATGATCCAAAAGAGTGAAGAGTCACTCACCCAATCCCTCACAATGAGTCAGTCACACAATCCCTCACAATCAGTCACACACGCAGTCCCTCACATAGTCGCTCACTCAACCACAGTCACTCACTAACACTGTCACACACTGACACATTCAGTCACTCACTCACACACTCAAACAATCCCTCAGAATAATTTATGCATCCAAATTAAACAATCAAAACCATAAAACCCAAATTACTGCCGGTAAGCCACAAGATTCAAATCTTACAGATTATTAAATCTGGAAAAAAAGAACACGCCTATCATTCAATTGATTTGATTGAACAAGAGCCGAATCGAGAAATTACTACATTCAATTTGCAACAAAACACAAGATAATAATAATAAAAACAGTCATCAATTGTAATCCATGGTGAAAATGAACAACTCACCTGATAACCAAAAAACTCACCCCCAACAAATAGATCAAAAACTAAACTAAACTATAACTGAAATGCATGAACAAAAAATTGCGGAAATAAAAAAACACCCAAAAAAAGCAATTAGAAATTTAAGGACATACAAAAATGAAGTAGATCAAACAAAAAAACTAAACAAAAAAAAGGAGAAATTGACGATTTACCGTCGAAGAGAGTACTTTGGTTCATGATGGAGTGTTCTTCTATTTGTTCATCTTCGAAAAACACAGCTCAAAAACCTCCCCACCAAAAACTAAATTCCACAAAGAAACGGCCACCCAAAAACCCAATTCGAAATCTCTAACCACTAGAAAAAACCAATAGGACAAAATCTGATTCAAAAACCTGACCTCCCTAGAAACCCAATTCGAAATATCCAAACCACCTTAGAAATCGAATTCGCAAACCTCAATTAGACAACGAAAAGTGAAGGTTATTTGAGCAAATTTCAACAATAAGATAGAATAATGAAAAATAAAAAATAAAAAAAATAAACTGAGAAACTTAGAAAGAATTGAGAAGAAAGGGTTAGAAGAGTGATTTCGAGATTGGCATCAGAGGGTTAAGAGATAAAAGATAAAGAGTGAGGAGTGAGAGGGTTGAGGGTTAACAGATGAGAGATGAGAGGTGAGAGGTGAGAGGTTTGAGAATGAAGAGTGAGTAATTCAGTGTGAGTGGTTGTTTTCCGTGTTTTTTTAATGTAGGTCGTTGATATCGTTCTGAAAGCTGGTGACATTTTTGTAAAGCTTCTATTAGTATCGTTTTTGATAAAAACGGTACGAATACATTCTCTATTAGTTTCATTTTTATTAAAAACGATACTAATATATAGTCTATTAATATCGTTTTTATCAAAAACGATACTATTAGAGATATATTAGTATCGTTTTTGTTAGAAATGATATTAATAAAGATATAATAGTATCATTTTTATAGAAACGATACTAATGGGAAGTTACTAATAGCAATTTTTCCACTAGTGAATAAATTCCCCTTGAATAAGAACCCATCATGCAACACATAAGCTCCCTCGGAACCTTTCGAAATTTGTGAGTAAATAGGACCAAAATCTTTATCTTGCTCATAATACCGAATAATTAACTCCAAACCAAGCAATTTGAAACTAAGAAATCCAAGTAGAGCATACCTTATAGATAAAGCATCAGCAACCACATTAGACTTGCCTTCTTTATACTTTGATGAAAAGTTGAAAGACTGCAAGAACTCAACCCATTTAGCATGTCTTGGATTGAGCTTCTATTGGCCGTTGATATGTTTCAATGCTTCGTGATCAGAATGTAAAATAGTGAATCCAACGATCTAATGCTCGCACAATGGCATAAAACTCCCTGTCATAAGTAGAATAATTCAATCTTGCTCCATTCAATTTCTCACGGAAATAATCAATAGGTCACTTACCCTATACCAAAATTGCTCCAATACCCACTCCACTAGCATTTGTCTCAACCTCAAAAGGCTTTGAAAAATCAGGCAAGGCTAGAATAGGAGTCTGACAAAGAAATTTCTTCACTAATTCAAAAGCTTTTCCGCCTCTTTAGTCCACTCAAACTTCTCCTTAGTCTTCTTAATGCACTCAGTCATAGGAGCTACTGTAGATGAAAAATTCTTCACAAATCTCCTATAAAAAGAAGCTAGACCATGGAAAGCATGTACCTCAATCAATGATTTTGGAAAAGGCCATGATTTAATAGCTTCAACCTTTGAAGGATCAACAGAAACACCATGTTTCGAAACAATATAACCCAAAAACGTCACACTAGTCACCATAAATGAACACTTTTTAAGCTTGGCATACAAATTCTGCTTCCTCAAAGTTTCGAAAACTTCCCTCAGGTGCTGCAGATGATTCTCAACACTAGCACTGTAGACCAATATATCATCCAAGTAAACAACCATAAACTTTGCATTGAAAGTTCAAAACTTCACTCATCAGTCTCATTAAAGTACTAGGAGCATTACTTAATCCAAAAGACATAACTAACCATTCATAGAGACCCAATTTTGTTTTAAACCCTGTTTTCCATTCATCACCTTCCTTCATCCTTATCTGATGATAACCACTTCTTAGATCGTTCTTTGTAAACACTTGTGAACCATGCAATTCATCAAGTCTAGGAATATGAAATCTATACTTGATTGTGATGTTATTCACAACTTTGGAATCAATGCACGTTCTCCAAGATCCATCTGTCTTAGGGACTATCAATGTTGTCACTACACATGGACTCAAACTTTCTCTGACATATCCTTTAGCCATCAACTCTTCAATTTGACGTTGAATCTCTTTTCTTTCCTCTTGATTACACCTGTAAGTTGGCTTATTAGGAATCTGGGCTCTAGAAATCAAATCAATCTGATGCTCAATCCCTTTAATTGGCGGAAATCTTGGGGTAATTCCATAGGAAATATGTCTTGGAATTCGTGCAATAAGGGGTGCAACTCACGGGGTATCTTCACTTCCTGTTCTTGCACTTTTTTAGCCATCAACACGTAGAATCTATCACAATTCCTAACTTCTTTATCCATAGTATTCTCATTAACCAACAACACGCCCTTTTTATTGCTCATATCCTTCGTAATTCTAGAGCCTTCTAAAGGTTTTCAAGCAATTGGTTTGCGATGTGCCTTCTTCCTAATGATATATACATTTGCTCTTTCATCAAACTGCACAAACCTGTCATATTGTCATGGTCTACCTTGTAGTATATGACATACATCCATAGGACGAACATAACAAAGCACTTAATAATCAAAAGTACCTATTTTGAAAGACACCAATGCTTGCTTATTCACCTTCACATCACTTGTGTTGCTTTGCCAATGCAACTTGTAGGGCTGAGGATGTTCAGTGGTAGGAATATCCAATTTGTTAATCAATACAGTAGACACCACATTAGTGCAACTTCCTGTATCAGTTATTAAGCCACATTACTTTCCCAACATATTACATCTGGTCATGGAAAATCTTCTCCCTTTGGTTCTCTGCAAGTGGCGCAACTTTGGAGTGCATAATTCTCTTAAGAACAAGACTATGGCCCTCCACTTCAGGATTAACTTCTTCAATTCCTTCGTCTTAAGTGTCATACCTCACGCCATCCTCTTCTTGGGCTCGTTCAATTTTCTTTTCTTCAAAGTCTACTTCATCTGCCCAATTTTGAGTTATATGAACCCTAGAATGTGGACAATCCTTTTAAATATGACCTTGACCTTTACACTTGAAACAAGTACATTGATCAAGGTTTGTAGGCTTTGTAGCAGATCCTTATCCTTCATGTACAGTGGAGACTTTGTTGTGGCATCAATGTTTAACCTCATCAAACGTCCAGTAAGGTTATAGTTCCACCTTTTATCTGATCCTCTCATTCATTCCTGCAACAAAACGTGCCACTTTATGGTCCTCCTTTTCTTCATGATCACAGATGGTCACCAAATTGAGGAATTCAACAATGTATTCTTCAACTGATTTTCGATCATGCTTCAGTGTATGCGTCTTATTGAAATTATTCTGCTCATAATCTTGAGGAACAAAACATTTCCTCCTCTCCTTCTTCAATTTCGTCCAGGTTGATACTTTGGACTTCCCATCTTTCTTCCTCTTTTTTTGTAATCCTCAAGCCACAAACTAGCAAGTCCAGTCAACTTTAGCTCTGCAACTTTATAGGATTTTCGATCATGATATTCTTTGTACCTAATAATTCTGTCCATTCTTCTTAGCCAATCTTAAAACTTCTAAGGATCAAGACTTCCTTCAAATATAAGAACATATAATTTTAAATTTCGATCATCATCCTTATGTCTCTCCTTTTTCTTGCACCTAGTTACTGGTTCATCATTGCTTGAGCTTGATGGATACTTCTTTGGTTTTCGTGCACTCCTGATATTGGATCCTTCTTCATCTGAACTCGAGCTTGACTTTCCCCTACTCCCATTCTTAGATTTGCTCGGTGTTTTAAGTTTTTCTGCAAAATCTTTAATGGTAGCCTAAAACATAGCCCTCCAATCATCTATGGATTTGCACAATTCTTCATTAGTAACCTTAGGGTTATTCACCTCATCATCTGACATGATTGTATAAATATGTGATTTCAATGAACCTTAGCTTGAGTGATAATGAACAACTCTCAATGAAGACACCAAAAGTTGATGTGAATATTGATATAAAAATCACCACTCACACAAGGATAGTAACTAGTTTCGATTTCTCTAAAGCACAACACCAAGAAAACGAATCTTGATCGAACAACTTTATGAATTGATTAAAGCCAAGCACCCTCAAATCTTAAAATTATCCTCACAGGAGTCTAAAGCCTAAGAAACAACTCTAAAATGGGGTTCGAAATTTCTTCACATGATATTCCTCAAGTATTTGTTTTTCAGAAAAAAACAACAAAACAAAAATACAATGTTTTATTCAATAAACTCGATCTGAGTTATTACAGTTGTTAATTGAGGCTATTTACAGGATAACCCCAATAATAAAAATCCTAACAAACTCTAATAAACCACCTAACTACCTTCCACACTCCAAAAACAATCCTTATCCCAAAATCATATAAGCACAAACACACATATCCAATCTTGATCTTATCTAGACTAACAAATCCTAAGAAATCAAGATTTTACTCTAACCAACTAACTACCTAACAAGATAATCAACAGATTACACCCAAAAAACACGCAAAAAAATCCACCAAGCCCCTTTATCCCATTTTGCACCATTTTCAAGATTTTCTTCTAAACTTCAAGAAACCTTTCAACATTCAATCTTTTAATCAAGAAACCTTAATGAAGTCATTTCCCGTGTCTTTTAGGTGTAAAATGATGACCAATACTCAACAAAAACTAAAAGCAATAAATTTCAAATTGAGAAAAACCCTAACAAGTGCAGTGGGAAAATACTCATAGACAAAACCATTTTATTCCCCAAATCCATTGACCTTTCCATGCGTCAAAAATAAGTGAATTATGTCACTATACACACAAATAATAATGACTTTGAAGATCCCATAAGACTTGAATATCCATAAGCAACAATCCCCCCCCATACTTTAATCATTTGTTGAAGCCATAATCAAATCTTCGAAGTTGTCATCTTGATTCTTATCACAAAGTCATATTTTGTAAAAATTATAAGTAAATAATTTTCAGTTTTTTCTTGCAAGAAATAAAAGGCTTCAAAAAGGTTGTTTTTGACAAATTATGTCTATATAAGATTATTTCATGTTATTGTTCCTTTATTGTACGATATTGTTTTCCAACATGAATTTATTTTCTAATTAGTTATTTTTTTCGAAATCTTGAGGTGTTGTAGGTCAATGGACTTAGGAAAAAGATACACATAAGAATATTCTAAGTTTTACCTTAACGTATTCCAAATTCTCGATAATATCCTTGAATTTTTGTTTCTTTAGTAAGTTGACCATTAGTTTTGTTCAAGTTTATTTCCTAAATTGATTTTGCTAAGCCAAATCATTTAGAGATGTATCTTAGAAAAATTCTAAAACAAGATAAAATAAACTAAACTAACAAAATCTATAGGAAATACTAACTAAAGGGTACGACTTGAAAATTAATTTAAGGGTAAAACTGAGAATTTTGAAAATCATATGGTATAGCTTAAAAAACGCAAAACCAAATGGGTACACTATGGAAAAAACTAAACACTATGGTAGCATAGTTGCTAGTGTTGTATGACAAGAAATAATAAGTGTTAACTTTTCAATGACTTTAGCTGCTAAGTTAGCATTCTTTCGTTTTAATGCACACACTCCTTTAGTTGATGATTTCGTTAAAAACCTCAACTTGAGAGGTCTAAAATAAGCTCCTAGTCTTCTAATAAACTCTTGTCTAAGGGGTCTCAAATTGGGGTCGATTATTAAACCCTTTGGACTATGATAAACCAAACCTTTAAATAATCTAGTAAATATATTAAAAGGCATCCCTTCTAAAAGAAAGGTGACACGTGGCACTCTCTAAGTATATACGCCATGTAAGAATGTCACGTCACTTCACAAAACAAAATTTATGTTTGGAGTAAGACTTGAACCCATGACTTCTTAAAAATCAAATTCTGGCATTTACCATCTCAACTAACCTTTATTAGTGATTTAAATGTCTACATAGTATTATATAATTTTTTTATTCATTAACTAAACTAGAAGTTA
Source organism: Suaeda aralocaspica (assembly GCA_016808085.1). Taxonomy (NCBI): domain Eukaryota; kingdom Viridiplantae; phylum Streptophyta; class Magnoliopsida; order Caryophyllales; family Amaranthaceae; genus Suaeda; species Suaeda aralocaspica. The sequence goes on from PYUH01000284.1 coordinate 523,341, forward strand.
TATTTTTTTTATTTTTTTTTATAATTTTCACAAGATTAAAAAGTAAATGTATACATTAAAGTTAAAAAAAAAAAGTAACACTCGGGGCAACGCCTGGGCCAATATGCTAGTTTTTTTCTAAATAAACCACTTGACATCTAAATGTTAATTATTTCTCATAGGTTCAGTGTCAATTCATTTCGTAAAGTAGTCTACTGCAACTAGAACTTATCTTTTCTACCTTAATGTTTAAGGATATGGACAGAGTATGTTCATCCCCTGCTTAGATACACGGAGAGGGCTAATAAAGTGAAGGTTATTGGCAAGATTTTTAAGCAAATTTGCAAACATTCAACACGTCATGCACTTCTTCAATTACTCCATAGCATCATGTATTAGAGTGGTCAAATGAAATCCAGTTCTTATAGCCATTACAGCAAGAGCCCTTCCTCTTACATGAGAACTACAAAACCCTTCGTGAATATCTTTCAATACATATCTTCCTTTCTCTAGCATTATCCACTTAATAAAGTAGGTGAGAAAATGACTTCTTGTAAAGTTATTCTTGCTACATAATAAACGATGCATCTCGAGCATTAACATACTTAACTGATAGAGGGTAATTAGTTGTAATGTCCCATTCACCTTATAATCGATGCTCTCATCCATCCATGAATTCCTTGAATGATGAAGTGAACATCATTTATATCCTTAATGCTTCTCTTTTTTGTAACGATCTAGGTTGTTTACCAACAAGTAAAGTTACCAACTTAGACAAAGCAGTTGCGTACTTGTCTGATCGTGGGACTTGCATAAGATTTGAACTTTGCCGATTTTTGACTTCTTCTTGAATTTCTTGTATATATTTCACCATGCTACTATTTGTAGCTTCACAATCCTTCAGATATTGTGCATCACACATAATAGAGACTCAAAATGGCTTCAATCTCCTGCAGCCTTACACATCTTAATCACTATTAGGGCCTCAATTCCTGCTTTATTATTGGATATTTGAAACATGAATCTCATAACATATTCATAGATGTATCTTACAAGGGATTTACAAATAACCCCTTCCCTACACCTATTATTAGTAAAAGAACCATCCACACGGAGTGTCTAATGGTCTAGTATAGGCTTCTCGAACTAAGGCCTTATCATTTCAACAATGAAGTTAACGGATACTTGCCCTTTTATGGCCTTCTTAGACTCATAGGATATGTCAATTGAACAAAATTCAACAACCCTCTTGAATATTCTTACAAATAACTCCATCTTTGAAGGGGAATGCTTAAGCGATTGATCAATGTAAACCACAATCTTATGAGATAAAAAGTATGGTCTCGACTTTTTACTTGCCATAAACGAAGCAATTCCTAGCTTGTCTTTCACTAAATAACGGGTTTAGCATTTTGGAGGATGTGGATCAAAAAATGCATTGGCAATTTGTGCCCTATCTTATTCCGCCAATAAAGCTATTTTTAAAGCATATTCTCAGACTACTAGATAAAAATAACATCTCATCATTGGGCATTGAACTATCCAACCTAGGAATAGCATGTAGTTGTTCCTTCAATTTAATTAATGCGGCTTCTGCATCATCCGTCCTTTCAAATTTTGCTTTCTTTTTAATTGTGTTGAAAAAGTAATTGCACTTACACCAACTCCTGACAAGAATCTTCCAGAAGCTGCTACACATGAAATTAGTTTTTGAACTTCCTTCACATATCTTGGTGAAAAAATGTCTAATACAAGTTAGACTTTATCAATATTGGCTTCTATTCTTCTTTTATCAAAGAGAAATCCCAATAAAAAATGCCTAAATTTATTTTAAAAACACACTTCTTTTGTATTAGTATCATGATATAGCTTCCCTTCACTTCATTAGTATGATCATCCAATGCTTTGATTTTTAAAATCAAATCTTTAATATATGCTTCCATATTCATCCCAATTTCCCTTGGAAAACAACATTCACCAAGCGTTGGAAGGTAGTCGGAGCATTATTCAAATCAAATAACATCACTTTGTAACAATATATATAGCTTTTTTTGAGTAAAAAATAGGCAGACTTCTCTTGGTCTTCTTTTCATAAAGAAATCTGGAAAATGCCAGCATAAGCATTTATGAAGCTTAGTGGGGCATGTCCGATCATTCAATCAACCAATCGATCAATCATTGGCAAAGGGAAACTATCTTATGGAAATTCCTTATTCATATCTAAGTAATCTTCACAGATTTTCATTATTTCATACATGAAGCTTTGAAACAAAGATAATATTTTCTATCCAATTGGGATATTAACATAGCCGAATGAATCCTACATCCAATAACTTCTCTACTTCTTCATCAGATGCCTTATTACAAACTTCATCCAATTTTCTTTTCGTTTGATGAACGGCTTTAAATTCATATCCACATTTAGTTTGTGAACCATGACACCTCTGCCAACTCGAGACATTTCTACAACTTCATAAGCAAAAACATCCTTATATTCTCTTAGTAGCTTCTTTATGGATGCCTCAACATCCTCATCTAATGAATACCCCACTTTGATAGTTTTTTCAAGCCTGGCTTCATATGGGATGAAGTGGGAATTATTTCAATTAACAACTAAATTTCTACCAAGTTAAGTTGTAACATCCTTCATGATTGTTTTAAAATTAATAAAGAGAGGTATCACATGCAGCCCCACTTGAGAATGGAAACACCCTCATTGAACCTAGACTCCTTTTAATTCAAAATCTTATCATGTGGAGCAAATGAATCCAAAGGGAGGAAGTGAAGGAAGAAATGAGAAATGAGTTAACCTCTTAGAATAAAAATGTTCATCATAAACAAATAAAAACATGACTTTAGAAAATTTATGAAATCAGTGGTAGGAAGACACTCCATTGGTCAGGCAGACAGTCAAGGAAATTATGTAAATATTCAAATCACAAGGGTGGAGCAGGCAGTCTTAGTGTTTAGCAGGCACATGCCTCCTTTTTACTCATTTTCTTCTTCTTTTCAACTCTTTGATTTATAACAAATTTAATTTCCTATTTTCAAGGAAAGTTGGGTTCAACTTGAGCAAATGAATTGATCATTAACTATTAATTACATGGCGCAAGTTGTTTTGTCCCAAACTCAACCAAAACACTGAAAACAACTAAATAAAACTAAAAAAGCATGAAAAAAAAAAACAAAAACAAAAAAAAAAGGATCAGAGATTGGATAAGAGTATTGATAGATGGGAGCTATGTTTATAGTCTTTAGTTAATCTAAGATACCTCAACTATTGTAAAAAGTTAACAAAGCATAGGCTCCATAAAAAAGAAGTGATAGCTCCCAAAGAAATGTCATTTTAAGCTTAGATGCTTCAAAATATAATTCGACACCTAATTCTTTCATGAACACTTCACCGAATTCCAACTCATCTTTAAAAATAAAAAATAAACAATTTAATCACATCTTTTTTTTACTGGATAAGCTTTCCAACGCATATTCACACTTCTTTTAATGCAAAAATCATTCAAGTTAGACAAACTGCAAAATACAAATATTGTCCCAAGATTGAACCTTTTAATCAAGAAACCTTAAAGATTGAACCTTTTAAATAAAGAAACCTTAAAGAATGTGACTCCCATATATTTTGGAAAAAATATCTAATCCTCTTAATCACGCAGGTCTTTTGGATTAACACAACTCAATCTCACGGTCAAAAGACTACTCAACATGAATTTAAAGAAAGCAATTAAAATTGATGTCTCTATTTGAGATCAATACCCTCAACAATGTTTCCAAGATAATTTAAAGATTGAAATGTCATTTTGTGCGGCTTTTAGGTTGACATAATGTGAGTGTTTGGTACGTACAATCAACAAAAAGGTAACTATTAGGTACTTAAAACATTTGTCATTTTAAGGTGTAACACAATACTCGCAATTATGCCTTTTTTCCATATATTTAGTAAACTTTTCTGTCAAATGACGTTTTCTCTCTTACTCAATTTTACTCAAATATTTTTGTTAATAATTAAAACATAACATTAAACTTAAAACTAACCTGAATTGATTCTCAATCATTCCAACCTATGAAGCACGGGTACCTTTGGGAACATGGCGAATCCGTATTGGGGTCGTTTCGGGGACGCGGACGGTGCGGGAACGCCTGAAAAACGTCCCGGGGTCGGCACCAATTGGACGGGGACGGGTATACTACTTTGGGGACGTTTCGGGGTCGGCATCAATTGGGCGGGGACGGGTATGCTACTTTGGGGACGTTTTGGGGTCAGCTTAGATACAAAATAGAAGTCCCCAGCCTTTTTAAGACAAAAGTCCAAATGCAAATAAGAGCCCATGGCCCAACATTATTAAAATACCACTCAATACCAAAGTCTAGGGTTTATTGTTTGACAAACTACTTCACCGACCTTCTTACTCTGTTACTCCTCTAGTCCTCTTCAATTCTCCATCTCTTTCATTCCTTTTAATTCACTGAATTTTTTATTCCTCTTGTCTCTTTCTATTCTCTCTAATTTTTCACTCAACATTTATCTCTTTTAATCTGACTTCTTCCCTCAACATTCATTATTTGCTTTTCTATTCACTCGACATTCATCAAATCATCAAATAAAAACTGTCAGGCAACAGCGACTTGGACTGAATTCCAGGTGAAGTTTGAACGAACGACGACGACTTTGTGGGAGACCACGACGACCACGAATCGATTAATGATAATGTTGTACTTTAACGTTTTATAAATTAACTATTATGTTACTGTTACATTAAATTATTAAAGACTATTGTATTTTAAATTATTTTGTGATTTTTTAATTGTCGATTCCTTGTCGTCCCCGTTTTTAGAAATTTTGATTTTGCCATTTTTCGTCCCCGTCCCCGTCCCCGTTTTTTACCCCGTTTTTGAACCCGTGCAACCTAGATTCCAACTAATCATTCCTACCATCATCTTCCCTATCGTCGTTATCTGCAAAATCAATCACTATTGTTATCTTCACCACTACCATCACCCTTTCGTTTCTTCCGTTAACCCTGTTCAACACTTAATGAAAATTTTTAAAACTAGGCTACGATTTATTTCCCTACCACCAACTCATTATTTTTTTCCCCAGATTTGTTACGATTTTGTATGGTTTGATTGTTTCAAAAATTGGGATTTTAGGGTTGAACTACTTCAAAAAATTGGATTTTAGGTTTAATTGCTTTACAATTGGGGTTTTATGGTTTAGATGTTTTGAAATTTGGGATTTTGGGATCAAATTTGTAAAATTAGAGACGTAGGGTTCATATCAAGTCTAAATTGAGATAAAATTTGGATTTGATCTAGGTTTGAATTTGGTTCAGGGTTTGAATAGGTGGCTGGATCTTCATTTTAAATTGGTGATGTAGTTGTGTTCGATTTACAGAGATGGCGGTGGTGTTCTTCAAATCTCCACTGACGGTGGTTGCCTTTTGAGGGGTATCAGTCTTGTTGGTGGCACTTAGATTTCAATTGATGGCCATCTAGTTAGTAACGCTTTTAGGAAAGTTAGGGCACAACGGTAGATTTGGTACAGTCGCAGGGTGTTGGCGATGGTTTTAGTAAATTTTAGGGTGGTGGTGGTGAGGTGGTGGACATCGCCTCATGGAGTCACGGGTTGGGACCCTTGTGATTATTTTTTGAATTATAGGTTAGTCTAGTAATTTCACCCATGAACAAAATTGGCATAGGAATGCACACCTCTATGAAAGTTGCAGTATTGGGATATGAAGGTAGTGAATAAATACTATGTACTAGTTATTTATTTCAAATATTTTAGAAACATTGGGTATTTATTATTAAAATATCTCATAATCAATCTAATTTAAATTTTAATATCTTTTTGAATTTCTTTTATAATAAAAAATTAGTAACAGAAAAAACACACACACCCATTTTTTTTTATATAAACCAAACAAAAATTATATATCTCATAGCTTATATGATGACATCATGTATGGTTTCAAACTTAAAACATAAGAATTACATCACTACTACCTCCACCACTATCACTATACCAGATATTAGATCTACTCCTCCTAAAGAACATATTTCGCCTCCCAACTTACAAGTTAGAACTTCCTACGCTATATAAAAACACAGTTTGTATTATATTCTCTCCCCTTAAAGGAGTTTCGTCCCTAAACTCTATTGCACTTAGCTAAAAAAGCTTAGGATAACACTCTCTCATATCCTCATCAGATTCCCAAATAGCTTCCTCAGTTTGATGGCTTAACCATAAAAAAAATTCCAACTTAAAATTTTGATTTCAAATGTCGTCTCTCATCGTGGTATGAAGAATTATTATAGGGCGCTCCTCATAAGTCAAATCTCCATCCATTGTTCTTGATTTCGTTTAAAATATTGTTAGGATAATGCACATACTAATTTTGAGGCTAAGAAACATGACAAGCATTATGGACTTTTGCCGACTCTGTGGGTATATCAATGCAATCACATATGCTATTTCACCTCCTATTTTCAACACTTCCTATGGTTCACTGTATTTTGGGCTTAGCTCTCCATTTCTACCAAAAAAAAAATTCTCCTTTTGTTCATGATACCTTAACCACTTTTGTTTGCATAACAATTTTAAAGAGAAAAGAAGGGGGGACAAATTGGAGGAAAGGGAAGGGAAAGAAAGAGATCCCAAATTCTCTTTCCAAAACTCTCCTATTTTTTAGGGATAGTGTTTATCTAACGAGGAAGGAAAATGGATTTATCTCTCCTTGTTTCTCCCAATACTTTCCCCCAACCAATTATCCAAATAAATGAGCTTGTCCCCCTTCCTTTCTCTTCTCTCCCGTTTCCTCTATTACCTTGTATCCAAACAGTGCGTAAGTAAGACCTTGCTCCCGGTTCAAACTTCAATTCTCTTCTATTTTTGTCAGCATAAGATTTGTAACGATCATGAGCTACTTTTTTGTGTTCCTGAATAATTCTTACTTGTTTTGTCGTTTCCTCAATCATTTTTGGTTCCAAAGTAAAAGATTCATTTATGTCACTCCAATGTAACAAGTTTCTCGGTCTCATCCCTATACTTATATGATAGCTGTTCTTATAAGAAAATTCGATCATAAGTAATCTGTCATTCCATGATCCTCCAAAATAAGAAATACACATCCTTAAGATATCGTCAAGATTTTGTATCGTTCTTTTTGTTTGAATATTGATACGTGGTTGGGTGAAATGTTGTCTTGCGCTTGAGAAATGCACCAAAAATATTTTTGAAGTTTTCCCCATAAATATAGAAATCTTGATTCTCTATCATATACAATATTCTTGGGAACTCCGTGTAAATCTAATTATTTATGTTACATAAGCATCTGCCATTTGCTGTAAATTCTAAGTGTCTTTCATAATGAATCTAATTAACTTTGTGAATCGATCAATTATAAACCATTTGGCATTTTTGGAATGATTACTACTTGGTAATTCCATAAAAAGGTTCATGGAGATTCACTCCCTTTTATTAGAGTTTCTAATGGTTGTAACTAGGGATGGTCATGGGGCGGATCTGGCTGGACCCAGACCCTGATTTTGGGGTATGAATCCAGATTTGCCCCAGAGCCAATGGGTCTAAAAATTTGGACCCTCATCCAGACCCTGTGGGTCTGGCGGGCCTAGTGGGTCTAGTTGGTCTGGCGAGTCTATGAAAGAGTCTAAGTTACATAGCAGTTATAGCAACAAAATTAAATCGTATTTTTTAGTAAACTTATCTAGTGAATACAATTTCAAATCTCTGTACAATTTTGAGATAAGATTAAATTAGTCTAAACTAAAATGAATTCGAATAAATCAAATTAATTACATACGAGTTTAGATTAGTTACATACGAGGTCATATACGAGATAATTATATATTAATTATATACAAGAACATTAAAGATTGTTTACTTGTTTGTTTTATGTTATATTATATTTTATATATATTAAAAAAAAAAAAGTTAATGGTTCCATGGGGCGGGTCTGAAGTGGGTCTGGGTCCAAATTGTTGAGATCCAGACCCAGACCCATTTAGTTAACCCTAGACCCAGATCCGCCCCAGACCCACTAGATTTAAAAATGTTGGACCCAAGACCCTTATACATGGGGCGGGTCCACGGGGTCTGGGACGGGTCCTAGACCCATGACCATCCCTAGTTGTAACACTCCTCTTGTTCTCATATGCTCTACCTTGAATCAAGCACTTTAATTTGCCACGAATTAAAGTGCTTCTTGTATCGTATTATTCCACCAAAACCTGTTGCTTAAGATATTTTTATAGCTTGTCTCCTCTTGGATGTACTAAATAAAATGTGATGAGTGCTACTTCCAAAATTTTCCTTTTAATTATGATCGTCATTCTTTTTAATGCACCACTCTCCATTGTCTTTGATATCAAATTCTAAGGATTATCCTTCCATTTTCACTTTCTTAGCTTTGGTCAACCATTCACCACTTTCTTGTTCTATCAATTTTTGACAATTAATATAATGTCAATTGCACTCTAGTTGTGTGCAATTGAACTTCTACTTGTCCATAATCCACTATTTCTCGATTCAATATTTGAACCTCTCTACACATTCCTTTGATCAAAACCATCACACTCAAAGAATCATGACTTGTCTTTCGATTTACACATCTACCAATTTTTTTTATTTCCCTTCGTCATATACTATCTCTAAATCATTATCTTTGATTAATTCAAGTCAGCTTCTCTTACGCATGTTTAACTCCTTCGTTTCACCCTTTAACTTGAACTTTTCAGTCACACTCAAGTTTCAATGACTTAACTTCTTTAAAGGGAATAGCCTATTATACCTTGCATTACCCATTTAAAACATTTATAAAGTTGATTCAATGAAGGTTTCCTAAGTAGATTTTAGTTGAGCTTCCTAAATTGTTTCAAATTAAGGGAAAAAAGAGATTTTTCATCATTGACAACAATTATGTACAAGCTCAAAAGCTTCTTTTTAGAACAATTAGTTGAGCTTCCCATCAAATGTATCCCTTTTTAATTCCCATCTATTTTACTTAAGAATTTAGTTATGAATCATTAATCGAAATCCTAAATCTTTTTCCTCCTCATTAGTAGCGCTATGTTCTTCTTTCTTCTTCCTTCATCCCTTGCCTCTCCTCGTGCCTTACCAAAGCTGCTGATATAGCGCTTTCAACCTCGTGACCAGTCTTCTTCTTCTTTTTTCTTTTCTCCTTCCTTGTTTTATTGATACAATATGGAAAAGAATTCTCCTCGATCTCCTCTTTCTAATTCAATCCATTATCAGAATTTATAATTATGTAATATGTGTTTTAAGTTTGTTTTATGAAGTTATAAACTTTAAATTTTAAGCTTATATTATGTTTATAAACCCTAGTCGATCAATTTCAATGTCTTATGACTACAAACCTAAAACACATTTTTGTAATTAAATTTTGTGTTATTGGTTAAAAATAATTGTTTTCGTTTAATAATCTTTCACAACTAGTGGATAAACCAAGTAGCAAGTTTACTACTCTCTTACAGTCGAGAAAAATGAGTCAAATAGAAAGTTCTTAATCCACTCATAGTTAAAGTGTGAAAATAAGAAAAGACTTATGATTAATTATTATCATAAGTTGTTATATACTAACTTACAATCAAAGACTAATTAATGTTATTGTTAGATGATGCATGGGTCTTTCTTATCTTTGTATGATTGTGTGGGTGTCATCGATATTTAATAAGTTGATAGTCATTTAAAGTATGAACTCTTGTAACATATATATATATATATCGACTATAAACTAATTTTTTGTGTGTGTGTGGGGGGGGGGGGGGGAGGAATGGGTGTTATAATTAATAACGTCCCTTACTAGGATTTAAAATGTTGTACTTTCTTATTTTTAATGCATTGGAATTATGTCAAAACCATGAAATTCTTAAAATTGGATTTGGGTAGTTCCCAAGTTTCAATGGTGGGAAACTCATTCAACACATATTCCAATTAATTTTTGTTTAATAATAGATTGTATTGAGTCACATGAATGAGTTAAACTCACTTGAGTTTATCTTGAATGGTAAGTCTATTCAACACATATTCCAATTTATTTATTTCACTCGTGTCCATGATGATCATGTTAGTGTGTTATGTGGTCCTTTGTTTTTATGTACTCGACTTTTACTAATTACGTGTTTTGTGTTTTGTTTGTCCCTTTTTTATCTAAGGCGTATTATGACTCATCTCAATGGTGAGTAGTATCGCTAGAAAGATAAAGTCACAGGTACACATAAGACGTGCATCAAGCATGATGGGATTAAATGCAGAGGGTTTCTCTTCAATAGCTTTCTTAGTTTTGTTTTGTTGTTGGATTTTATTGCTTTGGTTGCCAACTAACATTTCAAAGATGGATTTAAATTGAATTGGTTTGAAAGGGCCAATCATGGTTCCAATTTGTATTGACTATAGTTAATTTGTTTTGAAGTTAAGGGTGATTATTTAGAAGTAAAGCTTTTAAAAACTTCTATTCTACTATTTTGATAGATGTCTTAGTCATTCATACAATTGTGGCAATACTTATGTTTTTCCTATTTGTTTGGGCCAAGTCCAGATCTTGGGCCCAATATAAGGAAATTACCATTTTACCCCTAACAGGGCAATACAGAGGAAATTATTATTTTACCCCTAGCAGGGACAAAAGACCCTCACAGACACTCCCTTCGGAGGGATGTCAGATTATGACACTTGTCATAATTCTAATGGTCTGACAACTGTACTTTCGTACTATAAATATGGTACGATTTCCACACTCAAAGGTACACTTTTTCTGATATTTCTGACAAATTCCCTAAAATTCGGATCGATTCTTCCAGCTTACTGACTTAAGCATCGGAGGGGCGTTCCCGTGAAAAACCCCCCGGGTTAGTCATCCTCTGTCTGTTTTGCAGGTCAGATTTAGTTCTCGAGAAACGTTCGCAGGTCCAGTTCAGACAAAAGTTCCACCAGGAACAGATTGGCGCCGTCTGAGGGGACCATCCAAACAAGTCATGACTACCTCGAGAAGACAGAACGCAGCTAGACGTCAAGGCGCTCAGCCCTCGGGGCACACTGTTGGGGACGCCCAGGTTGACAACAACCATGATCCTCGGGAGCATTCCCTTGGGCAGGATGTGGAAGTCGCTCAGCCCCCCCAGCAGGATGTTGTCACTCGAGCTGAGCTGACAGCCATCATGCAACAGATGACCCAGACTTTCCAGGAGAGTCTTCAACAGTTCGCCAAGAACTTACAAGCCCAGCCTTCTGGAAGTCGAGCATTTGTCCCTGAACAACGCCGAGCTCCTACACATCACTCTCGGCAAGATGTGGAGGTGTCTCGGGCCAAAGGCAATCAAGCTCAACATGAGCGTAGGTCTACCCTCGCTCCCAGACAACCTGGCTACTCTGATCAGAGGTGGGTAAAGGAGATGAAGAAGTTTGAAGCTGAAAAAGGGCAGAAGGCTCGTGATAAGTCCAGAACTATTGAGGATGCCAGGGATCTTATTGAGGCTCGTCAGGAGCTTAGACGTCAAACTGACGTGAGGGAAATCATCAAAGACCTCCGGGTCAGAAATTCCGACGCTCGAACCATCTTCAATGAGAAACGTCGAGCTCGAGAGGAGGCAGAGGAAGAGGTTGTGGGACCTAACCGGACTCACAGACCCCAAGACCGTCCTCATCGCTTATCAGAATCATCTGCTAGAGACTCAACTAGAGACCGAGAGCGTAGCCCTCGCCGGGCGCATCGTTCCCTCGGTCTCCAATCGAATGAGAAACCTTACCGGTTTCGAGAAGACTTTGAGGAAGAGGGTCGTGATCGTCATCAAGGTGTCCTCACCTACAAGACTCCCTTCAGCAAGAAAATTATGGACACTGTGGACCCCAAGAAAGTAAAGGTGCCACCCATCAAGCATTTCAATGGCACCACTGATCCCTCTGATCACATGGCCGCCTACAAAGCTCAGATGGCTGTCCAAACAGGATGTGAAGCATCCTGGTGCAAGTTCTTCCCAACCACCCTCAAGGGGATGGCACTCAACTAGTTCATTGAGTTGCCATCAGGAGTAATATCAGATTTCTCCAGCCTCGAGTTGCTGTTCAACCAACACTTTGTTGCAGCAAAGAGGCACAAAAAGACAAGCATACAACTTATGGCTTGCAAACAGAGGGAGAATGAGACCCTCGGCGAATACATTAAGCGCTTCAACGCTGAGTCGTTAGAGATATCTAACCTTGAGGATTCAGTAGCATTTGCGGCGTTGATGTTAGGGCTCAAACGAAGTCGTTTTCGCTTCGATTTACTTCATGACGAAGTCAGCACATTCACCGAAGCAATGACTCGGGCAAAAAGATATATTAATGCAGCTGACATCAATCACCCGATGGACACACGTCCATCGGGGAAAGAAGGAAAGAGGAAAATGGAATCCTTCTCTCGGGACAAGGGTAAGAAGCCTCAGGAATCTGATGATGGCAATGACCCTCGGTTCAACAAGAATCGCCAGGAGATTTATATGGACATTAAGGACATCATCCCTCTTCCGAAGCCAAACCCCGTCAAGACCTCCCAATGGAGGAGAAATAAAAGCCTGTGGTGTGATTACCACAAGGAATGTGGACATACCACCCGAGACTGTCGGGAGCTGAAAAAACACTTGAATAAAGTGGCTGATGAGGGAAAGATTGACAAATACCTCAAGACAAGCTCAGATAACAGAAAGCCACAACATAACCAAGCAAACAGTGGAGAGACTTTTGGGGAAGTAAATGTCATCGATGGAGGTTTTGACTCTAGGGGAGCGAGCAACAATGCCCGAAAGGGACACCTAAGCTCGCTCACCCATCAAGTGTTGAAGGTGGGAACAGCTAATAAACCAACCTGCCCGACGATGACCTTCGACGACTCCACTGTCCACCCAGTTCAAATACCTCATGATGACCCGCTTGTCGTCGAAGTAAAGATTGCCAATGCCAACGTAAAGCGGGTCCTGATCGATAGCGGTAGCTCCGCTGATATCATCACTTTGGATTGTCTGCAAAAACTTAATATCTCACAGACAGACGTCCAGCCCTTGGGACACCCCCTCATCGGTTTTGGTGGGAAGTCTACCTACCCGGTAGGCACAATAAAGCTACCCACCAGAATCGGAGAGAAGGGGCGCGGGCGGAATTTGATGATTAACTATGTGGTAGTCGACATCCCTCTACCATATAATGTAATCTTTGGTAGGCCAACTCTTAACCAGATAAAGGCAGCAATCTCAACCTACCAATTATTACTTCAATTTGAAACTGACACCGGTGCCGTCGGGAAACTTTATGGTAACCAACGCACCGGCAGGGAATGCTATGTAAATAGTTTCAAATTGAATGCCGAAGCCCCTAGCAATATGAAGAAGCGGAAGACACCTCCCTCAGAAACAGAAAAAACCGGGATGGAAATGTATCTCACTGAGAATGTCAAAAGCTACCCTCGGCCTCAGCCAGCTGAGGGATATGCCGAAATCCAAATCGGTGACAAGCCTGAGGAGGTAGTCCGCATCGGGGAGGCATTGGATGATAGGGTCAAAGATGATCTCGTCGAAGTATTGAAGTCTCATAGGGATGTGTTTGCATACTCGGCCAACAAGATGCCCGGGATTGACCCCACCATCATGCAACACCATCTGCACATAAAAACCGGCTACAAGCCTGTCAAACAAAAGTTGAGGCATCAAGGTCCGGAGAGGATAGCCGCAGCAGCTAGTGAAGTCCAAAAGCTCCTCGAGGCCGGATTCGTAAGAGAGTGCAAGTACACAGACTGGCTGGCGAATGTTGTCCTCGTCAAAAAACCAAATGGAACATGGAGGATGTGTGTGGACTTCACTGACCTCAATAAAGCCTGCCCAAAGGACGACTATCCTCTGCCAAAGATTAACAGGCTGGTAGACTCTACGGCGGGGCACGCGTTGTTCAGTTTCATGGACTCTAATGCCGGATATCATCAGATACCTATGGCTCGGGAAGACCAACCCCACACTGCCTTCATTACCAGCCAGGGGATCTATTGCTATCAGGTCATGCCTTTTGGATTAAAAAACGCCGGGGCAACATACCAGTGTCTGGTAAATAAGGTTTTCGAAAACCAAATCGGGAAGAATGTTGAAGTGTATGTGGACGACATGATCATCAAGAGCAAGAAGATAGAGGACCATGTGGCTGACCTAACTGAGGCCCTACAAACCCTTCGAAAATACAACATGAAGCTCAACCCCAAAAAATGTGTTTTCGGGGTAAAAGGAGGAAAGTGCCTCGAGTTTTTGGTAGATGAGAGGGGAATAGAAGCCAATCTTGATAAAATTCAGGCCATTCTAAACATGCAATCTCCTCGGTCTGTGAAGGAGGTACAAAGACTCACAGGGTGCCTAGCAGCCCTCGGAAGGTTTTATCACTTTCAGCTAACAAGAGCCTCACCTTCTTCAGGACTCTGAAGAGAAAGACGTTTGAATGGGACGACGAAGCTGAGGAGGCATTCAAACAGTTAAAACAACATTTAACAACGATACCAAAGTTGGTTTCCCCCTTGCCGGGGGAAACCCTCTACATATACCTAGCGGTATCGGAATACGCCCTCAGTGCCGTCCTCGTAGCTGAGAGGGAGAAGGTGCAGCACCCAGTCTATTTCATCAGCCATGCCTTCAGAGGGGCCGAGTCGCGGTATACTCTAATCGAGAAGTTGGTATATGCCCTCGTTATGGCTAGCAGGAAGTTAAGGCCCTACTTTCAATCTCATCTGATCAAAGTCCTAACCGGACAGCCAATTCAGAAGGTGCTCGAGGGAAAGAACCACTCGAACAGAATGACGGAGTGGCGAAACCAACTGTCCGATTATGGGTTGCAATACGAACCCCGACGAGCAATCAAGGCCCAGGCCTTGGCTGACTTTATTGTGGAATGCACGAACAGGCCACTTATATCAGACGGTTCCAAACCATGGGAACTGCATGTCGACGGGTCGGCCACAAAAACTGGGAGCGGAGCAGGAATACTAATAAAAACAGACACGGGTGATCGGCTAGAGTATGCCGTCAAATTTGCATTCATCGCCTCTAATAACGAAGCAGAATATGAGGCACTCTTGCTCGGTCTTCAAATGTGTCAAACAGCGGGCGCGCAGTCCGTCATAGTCAGGTCCGACTCCCAGCTAATAGTCAGTCAAGTGTCAGGAGAATTCGAGGCCAAGGAAGATGGCATGAAGATGTACCTCCAAAAGGTTCAGGACCTCATCGGGAAATTAAAGAAGTTCGAGATCGTGCACGTTCCTCGGTCAGAGAATCAACATGCAGACGCCCTAGCCAGGCTTGCCAGTTCAGCAGAATGGGTAGCTCCTCGGACAATTAATTGGGAAATCTTGAAGGAGCCAAGCATCAATGAGCCATCTACAGTTAACACTCTGGAAAGAGGAAATACATGGTTCCAGCCACTAGTTGAGTATTTGCAACAAGATAAACTTCCCGAGGATAGTAAAGATGCCGAAAGGGTCAAACAAGCATCAAGGTGGTTCCTCTGGCATGAGGGGCACTTGTACAAAAAATCATTCACACACCCCCTACTAAAATGTGTCACCCCCGAGGAAGGTGACTACATACTGAAAGAGATACACAAGGGGGCTTGTGGCTCCCATCAGGGTGCAAGGACAATAGCTGGAAAGGCCCTTCGGGCAGGCTACTATTGGCCTACCCTAAAACAAGATGCTATTACACTCGTGCAAAAGTGCAAGCCTTGCCAATTTTATGCTGATGTACCAAGGCGACCCTCTCAAGACTTGTCAGCTATATTGCCTACATTGCCATTTGACAGATGGGGTTTGGACCTCCTCGGCCCCTTCCCCCCAGCAGCAGGCCAAAGAAAGTTCTTAATTGTAGCCATCGACTACTTCACTAAATGGATTGAAGCTGANAATGGATTGAAGCTGTGCCACTTGCAACGGTTAGTGACAAGCAAGTACGAGAATTCATATGGAAAAATATTATCACCAGGTTCGGCGTTCCAAGGGCATTATTGTCAGACAATGGAAGGCAGTTCGATAGTAAGGCAACAAAAGAATACTGCGCCAGGTTCCACATACAAACACGATTTTCAACAGTCGGGCGCCCTCAAACTAATGGGCAGGCAGAGGCGGCCAACAAAATAATTGTAAATGGAATCAAGAAACAGTTGGAGGGCGCCAAGGGTTCATGGGTCGACGAACTGCCAGGTGTGCTCTGGTCGGCCAGAACTACCATCAAAGAGGCCACAGGATACAGTCCTTTCAACTTAGTTTACGGCAGTGAAGCAGTTCTCCCTGTGGAGGTCGGCATTCCCTCGGCTCGAATAACTTTTTACAACTATGACAAAAATGAAGCACAAAAGGCAGTCGACCTCAACCTACTACCCGAGACTCGGGGAAACGCTTTGTTGAAGTCCATTGTGTATAAACAAAAGATCACACGGTACTTCAATAAGAGAGTTCTCCCTCGGGAGATTAAGTTAGGTGATTGGGTGCTGAGAAAGTTTGAGACTACTGGCAGAGTGCCGACCATGGGTAAGCTTCAGCCAAATTGGGAAGGACCCTACAAAGTAAAAGAGGTGGTCAGACCAGGCACCTTCAGACTGGAGGATGAGGAGGAAAACATGGTCCCTCGGCCATGGAACGCTGACAACCTTAGAAAGTTCTATGTATAGCAATTACATTATTTAATTGTTGGGGCAAGGAGAGTTAGTCCTCGTTCAATTGTAAAGATAACAATTAATCAATGTAACCTGTTTTGCAACTGAATATAATCGCATGTGTCCATTGAGACAATAGATTATCAGTTTTTGTACTTTGAATATAATCGCATGTGTCCATCGAGACAATAGATTATCAGTTCCTGTACTTTAAAAATCGCATGTGCCCCTCGAGGCAATAGATTACTGTCTTGTTGCTAGTTATAAATGTCCCTCGAGACAATTGGTTATGTCCCTCGGAACAAGCACATGTCAAACAAAATTCACTAAGTATTTGGATGGAATAATCAAGTAGACAAAGAATGGGACAAACTCGAAATGAAACAAAAATTATATTATTAATTCATTATCATTCACTACAACAGTTAGTACATCACAAAAACACAAAAACAGGTTTCATTACAAGAAGATGATAAAATACAAGGAGGCTACTCGGGGCTAGACTCTTCTGGATGATCCTTATCATTGCCACCTTTACGGCGCAATTCAGCAGTTCTAGTTGGATCTTCACTAGAAGAGGAACCAGCAGAATCTTGGACCTCGGTTTCTCCTGTGGCTGGCTCCACAGTCCCCTCGTCCTTCTTTGAAGGAGTGAACTCAGCATCAAGTTCAGCGTCCATCAAGGCCTTTTCATCATCTTCTTGCATTTTATTGTAGGCCTTCTGGACGTGACGCCAAAGGTTGACGTTCTCCTTCTCCATGATTTGGCCGATTCTGCGTATTGCATCGGCTTCACCATGGTCGTAGGACGCAAGCCCCACAGTAGTAGCAAAGTCAGCACCAGCAGGAGAGTTCTTCCACTCTTCCACATGCGCTGCTGCATTCTTGTTCAGCAGCTCGGTTTTCTTTGCCAGAGTGGCCTCCACCGATGCTTTCATGGAGCGAACTTTTTTCAGCCTCTTCTTTAGGCTTGAAATTTTCTCCTCCTGATCCTTAAGGGAGGCAGCTGATGCAGATAAGTCATCTTGCATTTTGGAGAGCTGCTCCTCGGCCTGTTTTTTCTGTTTAATGGCCTCGTCCCTTTGCTGCTCTGTAGCCTTCAGCTGGTCCTTCAGCCTCTGGATGGCAGTGGACATCGTATGCTTGAACTGTTGAGCCATCACGCTCATTCGCACCGACACCTATGTCATCAGCAGTTAGCATGTGATAAAAACATACAAGAATGGACAGGCACTAAGTATACTTACATCCATCCAGGAAGAAACCAAATCTTCCACTTGGTCAACCCCTCGGGCTTTGAGAGCCTCCTCGTCTTTGGCAGTGACCAACTCCTCCAATGACTTTCTGGCCCGAGTCCTCCTCTCTCGGGCAGACAAATCAGTAAACACCTTGTCCGACCCCGCTGGGGGAGGACGTCGGTGAAGGACAGAGTCCTCGAGATAGGCGGTTTCTAGATCCTTTGGATCAGAAACCCCCAATATCTCGAGCCTCTCAGGGTGTTCCCCCTCAGGAGCAGACTTCTCAGAAGTGTGAGAAGCCCCTATCTCCTCAATTTCCTTCATAATAGCCTCGTCAGGAGGGACGATGGCCAAGGCTTGAGTTTCAGCTCTCTTCCTCTTATACTTCGTTGGTTGAGGGTTCTGTAAACAAGATGTTAGTGAAAGATAAGTTATGAAAACTAAGGAACCAGCAAAATAAATGAGGCTTACCGAGGGAGGGTTAGGAACCTCCAGTTTCTTTTCTTGTATCCTCCTCTGAAGCTGCTTCTTCCTCAGTTCAGCAGCACTGACAACACTAGTCATCTTCTCAGGAAGATCGGTAATAACTCTCTCTGCCAAGTAAGAGAACATGTTAGATATATGACAAAGGAAACAAAGACAATAAGGCAATGTGAGAAGATGGTCCTACCCCTCGGGAAAAGATGACTCAACCCCACATAACAGAGGAAGAACTCGTTCTCGAGGAAAGATTTGTCTGGAAGGGTGAATCGTGGTTCCAACGTCCTCTGACTGTTGGCCACCACCTCGACAGTCATGAGGTAGAAGGCCACCCTAGCTTCTTCCTCAGTCATCGTCTCTACGTCTAAGTTTATGTCAAAATTAGGACCTCTCTCGGTAGGTGCAGTGGGAAAAGGCCAGCCTCGAGGGTCAGTGGTATATACAAAAATAAAGTTAGACCTAAAATTCTTGTTGCTCGAGGGAAGACCCCCATTTAACCTATAAAGCCCTCGACTGTGAAAGGTATACCACTGTGTTGCATATTCCTTACCGGATGTATGCACAAGTTTGGCAATGTTTCGCCATAGTCTAAGGCTCGGCTGTACATCTAATAATCTACATAAGGAAATAAAGATGAGAATGCTAGACAAGGCATTCGGCATCAGCTG
Source organism: Suaeda aralocaspica (assembly GCA_016808085.1). NCBI lineage: Eukaryota > Viridiplantae > Streptophyta > Magnoliopsida > Caryophyllales > Amaranthaceae > Suaeda > Suaeda aralocaspica. The sequence goes on from PYUH01000284.1 coordinate 542,408, forward strand.
GCAGAGGGCTAAATTATATGTACAAAGTAACTCGACTAAAAAAGGATGTAGTGGAAATCTAAGTCTTGCTTTCAAATAAGTGTCATATACAGCTATGGCTCCTGGGGTCGGCCTATCTACAGTATAAAGGAGCTGAGGGTCTATACAGCTAAATCCGTCCTTAAAGTTATATTTACTATGGAGATCCTGGATACCGTCATTTTTGAGGTATCTCTGATAGGCAGGAGAAAGGTAAATATCACCGGGACCGAGAGGAAGTTGTGCTACGCCCCCGGGTGTTGGTTGCTGGATTGATTGTTCTTCCTGATCAGCCATGGTCACCACTCCTCTGTGTAAATAAGAGTCACGATAACCAAAAGGACTATTACGAAAGGCAAGTGAAATAATCCAAGGGTTATTTATGAATTTCTCTTCCCCCTCGGAAGAAACGCTCTCGGGGGAAGAGCAGAGTGGAACTCCCTCGGGAACTACTTGATTGACCAAATCCCTAACCTCCCTCGGGTCAGCTAGAGAAGCAGTATACATCGTACAACTAGACAAAGGTCCTCGGGTCAGTTGGGGAAAGGGTTATCTAAATCTATTTCCCGAGGACTATAACTCAATGAATACAAAAGCACAAGGGGTCGGTCAAAGGGCATACCTTACTAATCGGACGGTTAAGGGAGACGAAAACGACTTGAATCCTCGGGCTAACTTCCTTGAAGACTCGGGACGATTACTTATCTCTCTAGAAAATGATTGTAAAAATTTTTTGCTAAGTTGTGAAAAGTGAAGAATGAAAATGACAAGTTACTCTTATATATACATTCAAAAGGTAGATGAAGAGATGCCTCGATAGTCAAAAATGAAGTACAAGTTGAAAACACTTAAGTACGGAAAAAGTAACTGAAGAGCCAGTTGTACCTCCTCAAAACCCTAAAGTGAAGAGGCATTTGAGAAGTTAGTAAACTTTATCAAAACCCTAGAAGGGTATCCCAAGGTTCAGTTGTACTTCACCAAAAACCCTAGATGCATTTCACCAAAAACCCTAATCGTACAAGGTACTGCACTAACACGTCCAAGTTAAATGTCACATTCCCGACGACCTTCTCAGGGTATACTCAATCCCGCATGATGATGGTTCACACCCTCGGGCAACCATCGTCTAGGGGCTTGGTGAATAACCTAAGCTAAAAGACCTATCAGTTAGGCGCCATCCTCGTTCTGCAAGGATGGGACAAGGACCTCCTCAGTCACGAATGAGACACTCTGCATGACTGNGGCATGACAGAGGAGTCTTGAAGATGATTTTGTTACATCAGTATATATATTGGGCTCACCTTCCCCTCGAGCACAGGGGAAACCATCGGCAACACACCCTCAGCCATTGATAAGAGGAAGTCCTCCTCGGTTGTGCATGAAGCTCCCTACTTGGTAAATGGACATACCAGATGTGTATATGGAGTGGTTTGACTCATCTCCTCGGACATCCAGTGGGCGCTCAGTCATATATCCTCGGCCACTTAGGGTACCTCCTCGGTCAAAGCATAGGACCCTCACATGGCTGATAAGCCACTAGATTATCATCTAACAGCCGAGGGTTGGACAGATGAAGCCTCGGGCACACCTCCTCGGGTAAAGAAAGAGGAACCACCTAGATCAAGAATGGGGATCTCCCATAGGACAGAAGAACCATGAAGGTAACTATACGTTGACCAAGTGTTGGGCTGGTAGTGGACCTCTTCAGTCACACCCCCTCAGTCTTGACCAAGGGGACCTCCTCGGGATCTAGGGAAGGAAATGGGGCTTATACACTCCTCGGAAGATTTTAATCATCTCAGCGGTATGAAACATAGGCCCATAAACATTTGTACCACAAGAGGGACACTTTCAATTGGTATGAAGAGGGGGAGAGTTCCTCAGGCACCCCCTTAAACATACAGCCGAGGGGGATGACTCCCTCGGTCATTCATTGGTAGAAAGAAGGGACTCCCTTGATCATCCAATGGTAGAATGAGGAGAAGAGCTCCTCGGTCACCTCTCCTCGGTCAAGTTACTGATGAAGGTTTCCCTTGATCTTCTAAAAGAAGGAATAATGCATGGAACTTGTCAGACACACAGCTGAGGAGGGGTACCTTCCTCAGTCACCAAGAGGGAGAGAAAATGGAGTCCCTCAACTATGCCTCCTCAGCCACACAACTGAGGAGGGGTACCCTCCTCAGTCACCAAGAGGGGAGAGAAAATGGAGTCCCTCAACCATGCCTCCTCAGCCACACAGCTGAGGAGGGGTACCTTCCTCAGCCACACAACTGAGGAGGGGTACCTTCCCCAGTCACTAAGAGGGTCAGAAGATATAGTCCCTCAGCTACACCTCCTCAGTCACACAACTGAGGAGGGGTACCTTCCTCAGTTATCAAGAAGGGAGGGAAATGCAGAGTCCCTCAGTCATACATCCTCAGGGGCCTAGCTGAGGAGAGGGGGGTCACCCTCAGTCAACTGGACAAAGCCTGTCATCCACCTTTGGCAGCACGCTAATCGAGGTTACGCCCAACATGCCATCCTTAACGAGTATCGGATCCCACGTTGGGCGTGGGGCTAATTGTTTGGGCCAAGTCCAGATCTTGGGCCCAATATAAGGAAATTACCATTTTGCCCCTAACAGGGCAATACAGAGGAAATTACTATTTTACCCCTAACAGGGACAAAAGACCCTCACAGACACTCCCTTCGGAGGGATGTCAGATTATGACACTTGTCATAATCCTAATGGTCTGACAACTGTACTTTCGTACTATAAATATGGTACGATTTCCGCAGTTAAAGGTACGCTTTTTCTGATATTTCTGACAAATTCCCTAAAATTCAGATCGATTCTTCCAGCTTACTGACTTAAGCGTCGGAGGGGCGTTTCCGGGAAAAACCCCCCGGGTTAGTCATCCTCTGTCTGTTTTGCAGGTCAGATTTAGTTCTCGAGAAACGTTCGCTGGTCCAGTTCAGACAAAAGTTCCACCAGGAACACTATTAATTATTTTATTTGAGTTTATAAATTTCACAAGGGATGAATTTCCATGCTGTTGCATTGTGGAAAAGAATGAGGAGTTCGTTAGCCGCAACCACATTTCATGTGAACCAACCACATCCACTCCACCACATGTGGCTATCTGTCATGCACCCTAGTCTCACCAAATCCACCCACTACCCACATGAATATCCATTATCCACCGGTTACTAATTACTATGTTAGGCTAAAGATCCTCTATTTTCTGAAAGATAGATATATAGATAAAGGAAAATGATATGTGTAAAAAAAGCTTAAAGTGAAAAAAAAAAGTTAAGTTTAGCATTTATTATCGTAAATGATGTGAAGTTTTATTATGAATTCCTAAATTGTTTTCCTTTTGAGAAATAAACTAGTATTTTGGCCCAGGCAATGCCTAGGGTCGGCTACAAATATCAATATGCTTTTGTTTGTTTTTCATAATGTGTTTTTTGTTAAGTGTAAAATTAGATTGCAGGGTTGTGTCTTGTAATTTGATATATTATTAATAACAAACCAAACAACTATAAAGGACTTGAGACAAAAATTACAATGTAATAGTTTTGATGCAAGTGAATAAGCGATAATAATCAAAAACTCATACCATATGATTACAAGACTTTATTATCCATTCCTTTGAAATATTAAACATTAGATTTATTATGGATTAGTAGTTAAACTTTCACATTTCGTTTCAAATGTGCATGAGTCTTTTATAAAGAGTAACATGTGTCACATTCATTGGCAAGCGCCACGTAATGTAGTTTCATTGACAGCAATGACTTTTAATATATTGTATGATTTAATACTTATATATAAATAATCCTAAGGGCAATGTATATCATTTTCCATAAATAAATAAATAAAGTTACAGCTATCAAGGTTTTTATGCTAAACATGGTAGCTCACTACCTAAGAAATGCACAAGACCCTATGTTTTAAAAAGTTGAGAAGGGATCAACAATGCTTGCGCTATATAAGGTTGCTAACCGCCTAGAATGTATAAAACAACTAAAAAAATACGTGTATATATAAATATATATAGAGAGAGAGGGGAAGAGGATCACATGAAAACATTTTAACTGTAACAAACGGTAAATTAGAGGCGTAAAAGGGTGCACCATACACATGCTTCATATATATTAAAAGTTTTGTTTGTAAAAACACGCATACCCCTTTTCTCTGGTTTTCAACAAAATTATGGTCCTTAGTGGTTCATCTTTGTGTGTGTATATAATCTTTTGATATCATTGAGTTCTCCTTTTGTTATACGAAATGTAACGAGATAGTACATCACATTACCCGACCTGGGCTAAAAAAACCTTGAAAACAGCATGGTCTTCCAACACCGACAATCACACAATCCCAATGTTCTACATTGTTAGTTAACAGCAACTTTGTCTATAATCTTGAGACAACCTTCCGTCATTTTAACGCGGAATACGAGTACTACTACGACAGAACTATAAGTATCTACCATGTATATATTTGCCATCGTTCTTTACATTGTACAAAAGAACTACAACTTTTTGGATAAATCTCAAGTTCAACCTTACATTATGAAAGCAATGTGCGTGAAAAACAGTGATTTCAACAGGACTAACTAAATTATCACTGTCGTCATCATGTTATATACACTATATTTGTAACAATTTTGTTCCTCAAGATTCACGCAAAAATGTTCAGCATCAATATAAATGTGTTATGTAACCAACCAAAGCTTTAGAGAGAATGTTGCAGGATGGTTTGCTCACCAATATCTTCAGCACCATGACTGCATCAATGCATTGTATGAATTAGAATTTGCAGACAATATATTGTGCAGACAGAAAACTAGCAAACATTACCTTAAATGACTCAGAGCAGACATCCTGTATAGGCAAGTGAAAACTAATACATGCAACCCAATTGTGTAGAAGAATGCAAAAGTCCGAGCATATCTGTAATTAGTCAATTTGATTTAGTTCACAAAACAGAAATAACTATTTCAGAACCATGCTCATATAAAATACATTTTCTGCTGATAAAATAACAATAAAGGTTTGAGATCCACTAACAAAAGGAACGAATGGTCTAAGATCCCCAACACAGAACATTAAAGAGCTTGGTGTGCAGGATGTAGATCATCTACTCAATAAGCTTCACACAAAACTAATTGGAATAGAGATGTAAATCGAGCAGGTAAAATAGGAGACTCGCTCTATCACCACCCTAGTTGAGTGAGGGTGGGGATGGGGACGGATTTCAAGTTGTACCCGCTACACCCCTGACTTGCACCCACCCCACCTCATACTTTTTTGAGGTATTTGACACAATTTTATCCATCTTTTACCCATACTCACACTGCATCTAATAACATAATTTGTAACGTTAAAGATAAATAATAGTATTTATTTAGTAATTAAGAACCAAGACATTTACTTACTTTTTAAGGTTTTTCTAAGTATTATTCATGTGTTTTTCGTTTTTTAATGATATCTATGGTGTGAGACAGAGACCTCAGGGAGGGAGCCCTGGTACGAGGGGAATGGTGGGATAAGGGAGATCTCAAACGAGGTAGGGGAAGACCGAAATTGACTTGGTGGGAAAGGGGTAGAAAGGACATAAAACTTTTGGATTTACAGGAGAATGAGGTTCTCGATCGCATGGGATGGAGTTAGAAAATTTATGTGGATGACCACATGGAATGATCATTTTTTATTCATGTAACCGAACCCAATTTTGGGATCAATGCTCTGATTGGTTGGTTGATAATATCTAAGGTGTATCCACCTTTTTGAAAAAATTCTCAATCACACCCACCATCTCATAAGAAAGTGTACAATATTCAAACTCAAATCCAATGTAACTAACGTTATTTCTTATTTAAATTCTAATTTCATTTTTTTTCAGGTTAAAAAAAAAATAAAATATTGTCACAAAAAGCTACCTCACTCTCAGATCACCACCTCCTTCTTCACCCATCATCACTGATTTCTACTCTCCTCTCAAAATACAAACTTAACCATCATTACTGATTTTCTTGCTCATGATCATCAACAAAACGAATCCATTACACCTTACCACCACCACCACCACCACCACCAACATACTCCCCCAAAATTCGAAACCAACTTAAATCAAGAATGAAACCAACAACCACTACCACTACCTCACTTATAAATTTATGTTGGGGAGGTTTTTGAGTTGAGGCTCCTATATTGATCTATTTTGAGGATTTTAAGTGGATTAAGGGAAAGTTAGGGTTTGTGAAGTTTAATTGAAGAAACATCAGGTGGCCAATTTTTGGTGGGTTGTAAGAACAGTTTACGGGTGGGTTCTTTTGTGTCGTAGGTGGCTGGCTGATTTCAAGGTGGTATTAATATAGGTGGGGTTTAGTGGGTGGGTCGATAGTTGATGTCGGGTAGAGCAAGTGGGGCAGTTTCCCTAGGCCCCCTCCAAAAAGGTCCAATTATAACTAATTGCTTTACTGTTTCAAATAAAAATAAATAAAAGATAAAAAAAAAGAAATTCAAGATATTATATAATGATGGTCTAAATGTCTAATATACGTCATATTGGAATTCACTTCCTATCCTTCTCCCTTATAATTTTCCATAAATTTCTCAACTTAAGATTATGAAGATTTAGTTATTGAGTTTCCATTTCACTTCCTTAATCATCGTTAATATTCCTGCTATTTGTACATGAAAAATCAAATCTTTTCCTTTTCTCAACCTACCATAATTCATCAAATCTCTTATTTATTTGATTATTTGAAAATAAAATTCTTAACATAAAGGATTTGAGTTCAAATACTATGTGTATAAAAAAAAATTACTTCTATATGAGTTGTTATTCTTTTTTGTATGAGTTCAGCTTTTATACTTTATAATTAATTTCTTGAATTTTACATGTGAATTGCCATTTGTTCTTAGATGCTAGATAATAATTAGACTAGTGATGAAAGACTATTGGATAAGCTTCTTTTTTGTATAAGCAATGTGTGTTTATTCATGTATTGTTGTTACTTGGTAGATTGAAGACTTTGATTATTTTTGGGTTGGGGGTTGAAAATTTTGATCAATTTTAGTTTAGCTTGTATGCACATAAGCATCAGTTGTAGGTAAACCGACATATGATTAGTGTTTGCTTTGTTTAATTGGGAATTTGGGGTTGTGGTTATTATTCAATTGTTTAGTAATTTCAATTTTTATACTGCAGTCCAGTAAATATCTGATAGGGCCCCATCTTGCGATTTCGCCCTCGGCCTCTAAACGAAAAGGAACAGCCCTGTGTTGGGGTGGGTGGGAGTTTGCTAGGAGAGAAGTAGGGTCATTTTTGAGTGGGTAGGTGAGATGTTTGTTTTCAAGTGTTTGCTTGGATTGTGCGGTTCCAGTATAACAGTTGCTGGTGGTGGTCGGAGTTACAAGTGGTGGTGACAAAGCTAGAAGTGGATTTTTTTCCCCCATGCGGACAAAGCTTTGATTATTAAAATATAACTGAGAAGTTAACATAGGGCTAGCAGATTGGCTAAAGTTGATGGCATTAGAATTTAAAAAGTGTTGGGATGGTGGTGGGGCGAAGTGGATGAGGCAGGGATGAATACACAAATGGGGGATGGGGAGGGATGGAACTATCTTCAGGGGGCGGGGAGATAGAGATAAATTCTAGAGCTTCCTTGGGGATGGGGATGGGAATGGGAATGGCAATAGAAATAGCAAAATCCATCCCACCCCACTCCTCCCCAAGTCCCCAATGACATTTCCTCAAAAAATAGAAAAAATAGTCCCCAATGACATAGATTAAACATAATGTAGTAGACTGATGAACATCAGTACTTTACACGACCTTAGTCTTTTTGATTTTATCTTTTGCACCCTTAATTGTACTTGTATCTCAATGAAAAAGTCAGCATCAGCTGAGGACACAAAAGGGCACAAGGACAACAAAAGTACGCATTTTCAAAATGCTGAAATTTTACGCGATGAAAAAAAAAAAGGGAAACACCAAATTCTGGGAGAAAAACAAAAACATAATATGTTGGTTGGTCTATCTAAAACCACAGTATCCAAATAGTTTAAATTTTTTATTTATTTATTTATTTTTTTTTTCACAGGTATACATCAATCGCATTCAATGTCAATAAACATCAGGTTTATTTAAGATAGATTTAGTTATAGTATGATGATATAATGAATTCTTAATTCAAAAGAGAAAAAAAAAAAAAAAAGAAAAAAAAAGAAGAGTACACAGATAGAGCACATTAACGTCAATTATTTGAAAACATAAAAGTCACAATGTCACATTGGCTGAGACTTATTTTGTTTACAATATACAAGTGGTGAATCGCAAAAGTTGCCATGTCCGTGTTCATGATTTTATTTCCATGTGGCTACTTATGTAATTAATCCCACAATCCATATTTATCTGCTACATATTGATTTTTTTAGAATGCGCATCTATAAATATTTAGCATTAGCATAGAGATTGATTGATTTATATTAAAACTAACCTTAGATTCTGTCAAATACATAACATGTATTATGAATTGTATCAACTTGATATACGTTTTAGTTCTGGTACAAAAGTAAATATAACTGGTAAAGATAATGTTGACTGAGAAAACAATTTCACTTCTACAACAGGTTTCAGCTTTAGTCTTCACTTAATGTTGCCTTGTCGGTTAACTCTTTATTTTGAGAGGCAAAAGCAATGCCATAATATGGAAGGAAGTGTGAGGCAACACCAAAATGGTTTGGGCAACCAAAGGAACAATCAGGACTTGTCAAAATAGGACATTTGACTTTAGTGCAGTCGTAGCATGAGACAACAATAATTTAATTTAAGGACCAAATTTAATTCATCATATTACTCGTATGAGTCATGTTTAACCAACTGCCTGACCCCAAATTGTTGGGATTAAGGCTTTGTTGTTGTTGAAAACTGATAAGTGTATTTTATTCTTATATTTTACCCCCTTTTCTGGTTTACTTTGACTCTAACCAATGCTCTTTGGAGCTATTTTGGCTAACATTTGGTTGTATGGAGTTGTTTGTGCTTGTTAGTGACTTTTTGCATGATTTCGGTGTTTTTGCATTGATTCCGAGGCAATCATATGAGTTACAACTAGATACTAGAAGCCATGGGTTAGAATTGAAGTAATCAGGAAGCTATGATGAAGCCTGAAGAAACACAAGACGAGCTGACTTGATTTAGGCGAGAAAATCATTTCGCCCAGGCAGTCGGGCGGATTTCGCCCGGGCGGTCGGGCGGAATTTACTTAGCGTTTTTCAAGAAGATGGGGCGAAAACACTGATCGCGCCCGATCGGGCAGATTTTGCCCGGGCAATCAGGCGGATTGCTTCCAAAGCCAAAATCACTCGCTTCGTGAGCCCGATCTGGCGGATTTTGCCAGATTGGTCGGGGGGTTTGTCCGGAGCCCGTTTATCACTCCTTTTAGCTCGAGCATTGTACTTTTCATATAAATAGTTCCTGTGTTAGGTTTTTTAACACATTAGAGACTAGATTAGAGATTATTTTTCTCCTTAGGGTTTTTTCATTCACTTTCTCTCAAGAACTCACTTTTGTCAAAACTTAATCATTCATTCAATACAATCGCAATTTTCGGTTCTTCTTTATTTCTTCTCTTGTTTTTATTAGTTTAATTATTTTCCTTAGTTTTAATTGTTAGTAGTATTTTATTTTTAGATCTTGTTTTTGTTTTAGTTCTTGCTTTTGAGTTATTTTTGTTCTTGTTAATTAGTTTAATTGCTGTAGTCATGTTTTCAGTTCCAGTTCTTATGATTAAATTGGTTCCTTTAGTTTCTATTATGCGTGAGTAGTTCCCTTTCTAGGACTAGGGGATCCATGGTTTGATTTTGATGCTTTGTTCATAATTGTTAGTTTGGTTATTAATGTACTTGAATTCCTGTTGTCAACTTTTATTGCTTTCAGTTAAATACTGGCCAGGTTTAATTGTTAGTTTGATATTGTTGAAATCGATGCCGAGAGGTAAGATTACCACAATTAGATCATAAGGACAATAGGCAAAACGAGTCTAAGTGAGCGAGAGCCATTAGAGGAGTTTTGAAGGGGACTAGATTCGAGAGAATTAGTGGACCTTAATTCAAGGAAATTGATAATCTAATTAATTAATTGTGTGCAATTCATTTGTTAATCTATGGTGAACCGATTTCCTAGGCTTAGTCATAAATTCATTCCCTTAATCGACTCAATTCTAGTTTTAGTTAACTTTTTAGTCTTAATTTAACATTCAAAGGCCCTTTACACAGTCTAAACTTTTTAGAACTAATAGGTTTAATTGCTTCCCTGTAGATTCGATCCCTACTTCCCTAGCTATATTAGTTAGAGTGGTTAGGTTTATTTTTGATAGGTGTGTGATAGCCTCATCAAAAACCAAATTGTTTTGGCTCAACATTGGTTAACTATAGCATATTAACATAGAAGGAACGAAATCTGGAATTAAAAAAAACATACCTGTTGCCAAGAAGGAAACGACCGCTAGTAAGGGTTATTTTGTCCCTGATACCCAGCTCCTTGTATCTTTGATCACGCTCCTGCACAGTCAATGTATACATAAGCATGCAGCTTAAGACTAGTAGTGTAATCAACAAACAAAGCAAAAGAAGAGACAAACACACTAAAATCAATGACATGATCGTTTTAATCTCCTATCCGTCTTTCTTCCCCTACAATACCCATAGGAAATTACTATAGGAAAACATTGATATCACAACAAACTCTAGGAATATGCCTTTTCCACAAATATCCTAATGGTCATTCATGTAAGAAGTCTAGAAAATCCCAACTAAAATAAATCAAAACAGACAGTTCAACTTTTAAACAAAACTACGATGAAAGTATAGGATAAGAGTCATCAAGCATAATAATCAAGATAAATGACTGTAATTGAGGGCAGCCTTCATTAAATTTAATAAAATCAACCTCCTGAATTTAGTCAAGTATAAATTTTAATTAATATAATCCCTCGATCCAATTAATATTGTCTAAGATATCTTTTTTCTTTCTACCACTTATGCCAATCCAGATTTCCATAGCCAATTATTACTGAGTTGCAGTAAACAAAACGGATTGCTTTTCCAATTGAACAGAAGTGTTACTCAATACTACCCAAATTATGAGGTGCACTTCCAAATTCACCCATCACACAAGAAAAGCTTTTTCTCTTCTCTAAATTCTTCTACTAAAATAAAATACAGAGTAACAAAATAGGTTAATCTATAACAAATTCAACTAATTAATAAAATGTAAAACTAGTTCATGACGAAATAACAAAATCAACTAAAGTATTAACGAAAATTAGCAGGAAGAGGATGTGCGTAGTTGGGTGTGTTAGGCCTTGATATTCACATGCCACCACCTTGGTTAAGGCACCATATTCACAAGCCTTGAGCATTGTAGGGTAGTAATAGGCAAAAGCCTCTACTGCAATCGAGATGTGACTTGCACAAGCGCTAGTCATGGTGGAGGTGTGTTTTGAAAAAACCCTATTTACACTCAATTTGTCTTAAACAATTTATGAAACAGTTTACGTTGTTATAAATTAGCCTATTTTTCTATTGATTTTATTTAGTATTTGATTTCATTTTGAGCAGTCTAATTTGTTATTATCTATCTTTCTAATGGAAAAGTCGATAAAAAGTCAAGCACAACTCCAACTTGATGTGAATATAAGGTTGTCATTCACATCCGGGTGATTGGTAGTTTTGCCTTTGGGCTTTTCCTATCGCAATTGCGGGGTTTTTCTCATTTTAGGCGTTATTATTCTTGTGTTTTCTCATGGTAGACATCATGTTTTCGTCGGTGTCTTCATATACTTGGTCTACAAAGCTTAAAGACCACACTCTTGAAGGATTCTTGATTAAATGATTCTTTCTTGAAGAGTTCTCAAAGTTTTTTGTGAAGTTTATCAATTTTCGAAACATGCAGTTTGTCTAACTTTTGCGATTTTTCATGGACAGTTGGCTTGGAGTTAGGAGACGTGTGACTATGTGTTTGAAATCTTACCAAGTCTGCTTTCATGGAAACAACGAAAAATTTTAACAAAAATCAATAAAATCTAGCACGTGCTTTTTTACGTTTTCCACAAACAGTACAACTAAAAAGTATATATTGTCACTAGATTAAGTTGTTTAGATATTTTTTTTGTTTAGTTAGTTAAAGGGATGAATATTTGATGTTTTCTTTGCTTAAGTTGTTAAGTTGTTTAGTTTTCAAAGGCAAGAGGCACACTGAGACGCAAGAGGGGTTGCGTCTTGCGCCTCATACCCTCTCGTGGGTCAGGCTCAAAACAATAGAAAAATAAAAAATAAACAAAAATTCCCAAGAAAAGCCCGAAAAGCCCGAGCTTTTGCACCTCGGTGCGCCTCCCATAGAGGTATGCTCCTAAACTCCTTCACGCAATTTTCTTGGCACCTTAGTGCGCCTTGCGTCCAAACTAAGTAAAATTGTAGGATTTGTTAAGTTAGGAGGTTGTTAAAGATTTTTACCACTCCCTCCGCCACGAATTAGTTGCCACAATTTATTATTTTTGTTGCCACTAATTCGTGGTGGAGGTAGTATAATTATTGATTAGACAGAGATTGAATTCGATAATTCTTTTACACATTTGTTTTTCAAACAAAAACAAAACCAATTGAAAAGTTTATGTGTGACGAATTCTAGTGACTAAGAGTTGGCGCTTAGGTTTTAAACTCTTGTGAGGATAATTTTAGGAATTGAGGGTGTTTGTCTTTAATCAATTCATAAAATTATTTGACCTACGATCATTTCTATGCATTGCTTTATAGAAATCGATACTAGTTTCTCCCCGTTGTGACTTGTGAGTAAAGGTTTTCTTACCAATATTCACACACAACTATTGTTAATGTTTTTGTTGGGCCAAACTTTTACATACATTTGATTTCTCTGAGGTATTCCAAGATCTAAGTGTTCAAAGTGAAAGATTGACAGAATTGTATCCATGCGAAAATCTACAACAACAACAACAAAGCATTAGTCCCAAATTAATTCGGGGTCGACTAGACATAAAACAATATGAGGAGTCGCAAAAGTCATCATCAAAATTCTCTTCCTCCAATCTTCCCTATTTGACACTAAATGTTCTTCCGACCCTCATATCTCCACTAACAACCCTCATCCAAGTTTGCTTTGGTCTTCCTCTACCTCTCCTCCTTCCCTCTTGTTGCCACCCTTCCAACTTCCTTACCTTAGCCTTACCTTATCTTCAATAGACGCAAACCCCAATTTCTTCCTAATTACCTCATTACGGTATTTTGTCCTTTCTTGTATGCCCGCACATCCGACGTAACATATGCATCTCTGTCACACTCGTCTAATAGAGGTGGCAGTACTTCAAAGTCCAACATTCGGTCCGGTAAAGCAGTGTTAGTCTAATGATTGTGCGGTAAAATTTTCCTCCAAATTATTGGGCGTACCCCGATCACATAAGAAATTAGAAGCTCCCTTCCACTAAAACCAACCCGATTTGATCCTGTGGTCCACATCCATGTCCAATTCACTATTCCATTGGATAATGGATCCTAAATACCGAAAGAAATCCAAACATTGGACAATCTTTCCATCAAAACTTGTCGTCCTGTTCCTTGTCCCACTGAATACACACTTCATATATTCCGTCTTACCTCTACTCAACTTATAACCTAGTGATTCCATGTTCTTCGTCACAATTCCACCTTGCTTTCTAGTGCTTCTTTCGATTCATCGACCAACACAATATCATCCATAACTATACACCAAGGGATACCATCTTGAATTGAACTTGTCAGTTCATCCATAACTATGGAAAAAAGGAAAGGGCTAAGTGTAGAACCTTGATATACACCAATAGTGATAGGGAACACCTCAGTTTTCCCAACGTTAGTCCGTACACTCATGCTAGCCCCGTCATACATATCTTTAGTGATATTAATATATTTCTTTGAGAAACCTTTCCTTGTAAGAGCCCACCATAATACTTCCCTTGGTACCAGATGTGGATTTTCAGTAGTACTCACAAATAACACTCAAAGCTCACGTGATATTCAATTAAATTCCCATTCCTGGACGAATTTAACTGATGGCTAATTAATTAGATCACTCTTAAACTAATTAACTAGGTTCTAAATTCGATCAACACTTCTTAATCACAAATTTATGAAGTAACTTGAACAATCAACTCTTTAATTGCACAAGAAAACACACGAAATTTCATTGAATTTCAATCACCAAAAGACTTATGTTGTTACATGGAATTTGTAGGCTATTTATAGTACAAAATATCCTAACAACCTTATAACAACTCTAACAAACTTAGACAACTAGCAAACAATACCGAAAACCGTCCAAGTTGATCCACTTGTGAAAAACCACACGTGAAAATCCACTTGCACACACCCACTTGCACAACTTGATTTATCTTGTCATTAACTTGCACAAATCCTAACAAACAAATATATTATTGTAACAAACTATCTAAAAACCTTAGTTTTAAGTTGCTTTGTTATTATTAATCTTCCTTTCTCTCGCTTTATGAAAGTTTTCTTTTCACTTTTCAGGGGTTTTCTCTCTCCTTTTCTGGGAGTTTAAAGTTTTTTTTCCTTCTCTTCCATTATGGAAGGTTAGAATTTGACACTAATTTTTTATTTGAAAGAATCTAGTAATGGGTTGTCAATCAAACAATATTGCGATTGGTGTTGGAATTGAGTCTGCACTCTGCAGGTCAGGTAAGATATTTCTTCTCAAAACTATGTCATAAATATTGACTCCCTCGTAGAAGGCTACATAATAGGTCAGTTTTGGTTCATCATCATAGCTACCTTAAAGAAGAATTTTATTTGATTTACTTAGATTGCATTTTATTTTTATTTAATACCAGTTGTAGAGGCCATGCCATATGAGTTTCAATTAATAAAATTTTATCTTTCCCTTGAACAAAATTTTGGATAAAACAAAATTAATCAGAAGAATAGCAAACTTTATAATACTTCAACAACCAGTATGGAGGTTGAAAATTGGCAACAGGATGAATGGAAGAGATGTGGAGGAAGAACTAAGCAACCTTGGATAGATGTTTTCGAGACTTGAACAGAATTTGGTGCTGATAATGAAAAAAATGGAGATTTTTGCAGATTACCTTTTTCGAGAAAGCAGCAAATGGATTAATATCCTCTTCGTACATCTTCTTATACTTGGACTCAACATCAGAGTTCAAGCCACTTTCTAGATCATCGGGGCCCTGAAATGCAGAAGAATTTGGTCTTATGAGTCATTACATGATAAATTGAAACTAAAACTTGACATCTTGTACAATACAGACCTTCTTTGACCCTCTCGATATCACTTTCTCATGATTGTAGTCTTGAACATATCGGATCTTCCCATAAAGTTTTACGTTGTCTGCCTTTGTTTTCTCTAGTTCTTCTGTCAATAACCGAATCTTGTCCTTCAACTGCCTTACTTCCTGTAAATATGGAAGTTGGAAATCATTTTAGCAATCACTAGTTTGCAACAGTTTCCAATTAGTGTACAACTTTTAATAAAACAAAAATGCTCATATACTGCTTGACCATTATCACAATATCACTGCCTCTCAAAGAGTTACAACATGATTATGCCAACATACTTCTTCAGTCTCACGAAGTCGTGATCGGAATCTGTCTCTCTGATTGCAAATCACTTTAAGCATTGAACTTTGGTCCTGATCAACAGAAACATGCTTCTGATCTGTAGTCTGATTAAAATGATCAAAATAAGGTTATGCAGTAGAAAGTGAAAACAAGACATTGTAGTTTGGAAAAGCAACACACACATGTAGTTTATTTTAACAATAGGGTGCACTGATCATCAATAAAATGATTCTGATCTACTCTGATCAACAAGTGGTTGTACAATAGTGAGAGAACAGCAATATGAATGAAATAAATCAAATAATAGCAACTGGGAAATGCAATACACGTACATACATGGTTTTACATTCTGATCCAAATTTTAAAAAATGTTGCAAGACGGGTTATATACACTTACATACACGGTTTTAGTACTGATCCAAAACAGCAATTTTCAAGAAGCCTAAGCAAAGAAAGCTTTCGCATCCATGAATATAGAATACCTCAGATGGCTCGGCAGCTGAAACAGACTCTGACAGATCCCAATCATTGAACAGAGAACCTCTTCGCTCATTGGAGCTATATCCCTGCATAGCAAGTTTTAAAAATAGATACAATAATTATGTTTGATGTCTATGTGTAGAAAAATGATAGGATGCAGAAGGATGTTTCTCATTGTTGTGGAGGATGATATGTAGTCGCTAAAACAATAAACTTAACTCAAAAAACACTTAGCTGAAGATTTTCAAATACACTAATTTATCTCAAATGACCTTCAAATTTCATAAAAAATCAACAAAATTTTCTGAAGGAAAATCAATCAGTTTGCCTTCAAACACATGTCAACTCGACCTCTGTAAAGCACATTGCTAAAAAAGAGCAGTGTTCTTAAATGACAATTCCATATGGAAAAACAGACAGCATTATAAAAGCATTAAACAAAACAAGCAGACATTATAAAAGCAGCACAGTACCTTCAATATATCATCTTCGAGCTTCTGAATTAATCTTTTCTGCTCATCAACCTTAGCATTAAGTTCTGACATATTTGCTTCAGCAGCATTAAGAGATGTTGTTTTCTCGGACAGCTTTAACTAAGGTGGGGATATCACAGGGAACGATCATAAACATAATCACAAATTTAGGTGTTCCCATGGAAGAAAATTGATCATTATGGCAAGAATCGTAATCAGACTAAATAAGAACTTGCACAATTAATAAACCAACCACACCTTCATTTGAGTGAGTTCGTGCTCCATCTTTTTGTTCTTGTCGAGCAACAAAGATTCCAATTTGCTCATTTCTTCACCACTAGTGGCTACTTCCCAATCTTCAGCCTCAATAGAGTTGTACCCAACTGCCTAAATAATATTCAAGTAACAAATAAGATACAAAAATTAGGCCCGCCCAAACATATAGAGCATATGATTGACGAATTGTCACAAAGCATCTTTTTGAACATTGACATTTTACATAATGTTCTTTCGTCAAATAACAACTCATAAGATGAACCCCTTATTAAAAATGGCACCATGTCACTGATTTCCAGCAGCATAAAAATATGAGTATATATTTAGCGCTGACTTTTTCTCTAGGATTTTGTGTATTTATTCTCTCCAAGTCAATCAAAGAAGATATGAAAAGAGAAAAAGTACACACAAAAATTTTGATTGGATTAAGGTTCAAAATGCAAACTGAAAAACTGATTGTTAAAGGTGCATTCTGAAGAACATTTTTTTAAATTTCATGAGTCTATTCTTTCAAATTCACGAAAATATAGGTCTGAAAGATCCATATTAAAATTTCAAGCATTAAAATTAGATCCTATAGTACAAAAATTATAAATATATAGTTCAAAGTTACTGAGCAAAATTCTTTATTACTACAGCAGTGAGGTTGTGAAGATGAACATAGTAGATGTGTCTGTGATCTTCAAACTGAATGTTAGTAACTGGATTTAGCATCCATCAAATTTGTAAATATTAACATAGATGAAAGCCGATGGTTGGAGATTGGATGAACAAAATGATCACAGCATATAAAAGGCATGCAGAGGCTAAAAATAATACAAACTACCACTGACAAATTCGGAATTCATAACACATGAGCTATTTGTTATGAGCAAAGATAAATTTAGTTATGAATATATCAAAATAGTGCAAGGCTGAGAAATATATTCCACAAAAATTTTAAATTAAATTTAAATTAAGATTTTATGCAGTACTTTGTAACTAGTGTTTTTGCAAGAATAACTTTTTTTAGTTCCTTTTATTCCATTATATTACACCAAAACATTTTTTGGGAAGTTTCCAAATAGTTGCTCCACTATCTTACTAGTTAAGTAGTTAAAAGCATATAATGTCTTTTTCACTCTATTCAAGTAAGATTAATAATTCACTACATGGACCTTTGTCAGCACCTACTTCAATACAACAACAAAGCATTGGTTCAAAAACAATTTGGGGTCAACTTATACATAAATCAATAAGAGGAATCGCAAAAGCCATCTGTAAAAAACCTAAACATTCCACCTTATTTCACACCAAATTCAAGTCAACACCAACAACCTATACTCTGTAAAATCATGCCAAATGGAGTGAAGCAACTAAATAGGAATGGAAGAAGAAATCATTAAAAAAAATCCAAACTTCTCAAAACAAAATTAAGTATAAAAAAAATTGCACACATTCAAATTGTACACTTCCAATTCATAGTCTAGCAGCATTCAAGCACCAACATGTGGTTTACTAAGTACTGTAAAACAACTACTTGTGGTCATTTTTAGTTGCAACAAACCAATTTTCATGCTTTGCCGAGACACATCTTTATTCATCTACAACTTTAATTATGCATCTGTATATTACATACGACTAATAAATTAAATTTGAGACAAATCACATGAGATCCATATTGTTTATACTTCTCCTTACACACAAATCATATATTATCTCCTTTCACATTACTTGCACAATTTCCATTTTGGGGCCGTTAAATGCATTATGTACACTAATTAAAAAACAGTTAGAATCATTAATCAAACACAAATTCATCCCTCTCCTTTTCACCATCAGCACGACCTACACTTTCTCTCACTTCACCATCATCACCATCCACCAACAAACCCAGCATCACCGGCCACCACCAACACCCCTTCTCCCTCTTTAACATCACAATCAACAAATCCACCGATACCCTTCAACTTCACCACCAACCAACCACAAACCCACCTTCAATCACCAATCCCAAACCCACCTTCAACAACCAATAAACCACAAACCCACCAACACCCTCACCACTAGCCACGAACTTCTTCAAACTTTGATCTTCTACGTATTTCTTCGATCTACAACTCCATCTTCTTCGATATTTGCCTTCAATCATCCTTTGTCTCCAATTGTCGTCTTCATTGTGATGTCGCCTTTAATCATCCTTTGTCCCCATATTTTCACGCATTTTAAGGAGTTATTCTCGTATTTTATACGTATGTTTTTAATATTTTTATTGAGAAATTAAATTCAATAAGAATATTCAACAAAGAAAATTTAAATAAATTTTAATTAAAATAATTATTTTATGTTTATAAATAATATTTTATATTTTATTAAATACTTTGAAAAGTTTCTAAGAATAGAATTTTTTTTAGAATTTCCTAAATTTTTTTGAAATAAGGGCATAAAAATAATTTCAAACATTAAGGGTATTTATGTAATTGCACCAAATCCTACTTTGGGGCCTATAAATACCCCTTATAACCCCAAATTTTCATAATTAAATTGCAACTTAGTGATTCAGGATTCCAAAAATTTTGAGAGACAAAGAAGAAAAAAAAAGGGGTCGGACGAATTTCCGGAAAAGGAAAAAAAAAAAAAAAAAAAACTCTGCCTGTAGCCTACTACCACCGTGCGC
Source organism: Suaeda aralocaspica (assembly GCA_016808085.1). Classification (NCBI taxonomy): domain Eukaryota; kingdom Viridiplantae; phylum Streptophyta; class Magnoliopsida; order Caryophyllales; family Amaranthaceae; genus Suaeda; species Suaeda aralocaspica. The sequence goes on from PYUH01000284.1 coordinate 561,959, forward strand.
CACCACCCTCTCCTCCCCTTTTGGTATTTTTCGAACTTCTTTTAAAAAATAAAAAAAAAAAAAAAAAAAAACTCTTCTCTTTTTCTTTTTGATTCAATCTTGCAAATTCATGTTTATATTTATGATTAATCATGTTTCTATGGTTTTAATCATGTTTTTATAAAGTTATGAATTAGTTTGAAGCATGAATTAATTTGTTGATCATGAAATTTTAAATTAGGGTTTATAAAATTATGAAATTCTTGATTTTATGGTTTTAATGATTTAAACTTCAATATTATGATCATGAATTGTTGTTAGGGTGAATTTATGATGATTTTATGAAGTTTAAATTGATTTTTAAAATCTTTAAACATAATTATATTGCTGTACAAATTTTGCAATTATGAAAATCAATGGAATAAATATTATGAACATGTGTTATTTTATGAAAAATTATTCTAAAGCATAGATTTGATCTATAATGATGCTAGTGGATTGTAAAAGAATTTTATGATGAATTTATGATGTTTTTATGAGTTTTTAATGAGTTTTAGATAAATAAATAAAGCTGTAAATTTTTATTAACAAATATTTATGCCCAATAAAAATAGTAACATGTAATATAGTAAGTTATAATTGTTTTTAGTGCATCTAAGTATTGTATATTAATCTTAGGACATAACCATAGTGTTTTATGATCAAAATATGATATTAAGAAAAGTTTAAGAGTGTTTTAAGAAAGTTTACAAAGCTGCAATTTTTGAAAAATTACCGAAAATCAAGTATTTTGCAATAAAAAAATTAAAATAGAGTATGGAGTTGAATAGAGGCCATATAGGGAATGTTTTAGACAAGTTTCTAATGTAGAAAGTTACTTTAGAGTTGTTGTAGAACTTAGTCAACAAGGTTTTAATTTAGTCTCAGTTTCTCTATGTAAGAAACTTCGATTTTGTTGACTTTTAGAAGTTGCGGCGGAGCACCACTATAACACAAGGTACGTAAGTACTAAAGAGTAAACACAAACATAGAAACTAGAATTCATGCTTCTTTAAGCTTATATTATATGTTGTGGTTGCTTAACTTGCTTGTGACTTGACAAGTTTATGAAAGAACTAGAAGCATGATTCTATATTGTTTTGACATTCCATATTTATAATAATATAAACTCTTCAAGATTAAATTGGAATGTTATGATCAATTTAAAATTGGTCAATACCTTATTGAAGAAGAAAGGAAGTTATTTGAGTTGGGTAGTTACTTAATCAACAAGAAAAGTAGTTTGTGAATTTTTATTCACACAGTTAATAGAAATTAATGAGCAAATATTTTTATACATGTTGCCACTCACAATTTAATGTGTGGTCAAGGAGAAAGTAAATAGTTAGTCATTCACAATTAATGTGTGGTAAAGGAAGTTTAGTTTCATTAAAGGACACACAAGATCATTTTTAGAATGACTTCAAATCGAAGATAATTAATATGGCTTGTTTGATTTTATGCATGCTTTTATGTGTTGATGTGTGAGAGTCATAACATTGTTAAACCGGTTAATCACGTAAAGTGAAAGACGATTCGCACCAAAACTCTTGCAACGTATATACCTTGAGTATGAACAATGGGGGGAGTCGTATGAAACAATGTTTTTTGACTTCTAATCGGAGTACAAGACGTTGTACTGTATTATATTTTTAATGTGCTAGAATCCCGTCACTTTATGTGACATAGGTAATACCTTCTTGGAGTTACTCTCAAGTTGGTGCCCAATAGGGTGATTTTAAAGAAAAGGAAACCCATTCGATGCGAAATCCAAAGTTTAAAGATAATAATTAATTTGTTTAAGTTGAGTCTATGCACAGATGAAGAGTTGTCCACGATAAGATAAATGTATGCTTTTATTTTATTATATTTTCTTCTAGTTGTTTTGTGTGCATGGCTTTGTCTTAGACTTGGCCCTACGATGACCTACTTGTTGGCCAGTAGTTGTCTAGAATAAGAAAACCTACAGGAACAAGTGGACATAAATCATTCATGTTGTGCTGGAGTGAGAGTACTTGCATTGTAGTCTTCGCAATTTCTTAATTTATTTGCTTATGGAGTTATTTAACTATTATTGGATGTTGTTTTATTTTCGAAGTTTAAGTTTCAGTTTTGAAGGGCCATTAATGTGGTTCTGAAGTGTAATAAAGTTTTAAGTTGATTTTCTTTTGGTTTTTGTTGATTTTAGTTTGAGATTATTTTTGAGGTTTAAGTTTTTAAATTGGTTTGGTTTTAAAGACTTCTGCTGTAGTACTTTGATAAATGTCTTAGCCGTTATCACGGTGGCGGTAATGCTTTGGTTTTTCCTCGTTATTTAGAAGTTTTAATAATTATATTTCTTGAATATTTATAATATGTGTTCCGAAAAATCTAGAGCCAAAAGTTAAGAAATTCCAGGGTGTTACAGTGATGACGGCAGGAAGGTGTTACAATGATGATGGCAGAAAAGGTGATGTCAGGGTTTGTTTAGGTTCTATCTTCAATTGTGTACAATTCTAAGTCGTTTTCTTTTTTATTTGATCTAGTTTTGTTGAAGTTGACAATGGTGATGGATGGCAATTATGGTGGTAGCGGTGGTGGAATGATGGTCATGGCAGAGCCGCAAAAATCGTGATGGTGATGACGAGAATATTGATGTTAGTGGTAAAAATAGTGGTGGTGATGAAGGTGGCAGTCTAAATTAGGATAATTGTACCTATTACAATCTTAATTACATGAGTATTATGCTTACATTTGTCTAGGAAAACGTGCAACTACTTTTCTCACACAAAATTCGTAACGGAGGTAGTAATAAAGTCAAAGAGACAAATAGTGCAAATTTAAAATTGTTGCAATTAAAAATGATCAAATCTAGTAAAATGCATTGTTGAAGGTCGGTAGGAATTATAGAACATACCACGACATTAGAAAAATAGAGTTAAAATACCTGTAAAATTTTGACCTTTTTGCGTAAATCTTCAACTAATTTTGCAGTTGGCCGAATCTGGAGTTCTTTCTTAAGCTCCTCAAGGGTAGTGTCCTGTAAAAATCCAACATCAAACACTTTTATAATCAGGTAACCAAAAAGTCTCAAAAACCTAAGGGGGTATAGGAATAAAATTAGCCAATGAAGATTTAAAAGAACTATTGCGTGTTGTGGTATTCAAGAAAAACAGAAGAACCTGGATGACCACGGGTCCAACAGGAGAATGGCTAAATAACCAATAACAAAAAAGTGATTTGATGATATTATAAGTATGCCAAACACAGACCCATAAAAAGTCAAAGAATTAGAATAAAACATTGAGCCTCAAAACTCAAATTTCTTGATACATCTATATTTTTTTCCTTCCGTGCTGTCGTAAATATCCGTTACTAGTAATCATTTTTTTATCTTTTTGAAAAACTTTTAACATATCCAAATTATTTTTTAGCTTTTAATTTGTTTATCTCAATAATCAAATTAACTTATATTGTAGAGAGATTTTTGTAATAATTTACTATCTTTAATATCAGTGACAACATTTTTTATGTGTCACATTTATTAATTATTAAAATTGATTTATTATCTTCAATATGATTTACTCCAAATGCTCACAAAAAAGGCTATTGTATAAATTCTCTCTTTTAATTTTAGTCACCCGTTCAACATCAGCTTTTTGAGCACTATTCAATCAATCAATCCTAGCCTTAATCCCAAAAAAAATTGGGGTCGGCTACATGAACCAAAATTAATCATTCCATGTGGTCATCCACATAAATTTTCCTCCTCCATCGCCTGCAATCAAGAACCTCATTCTCTTGTAAATCTAAAAGATTTATATCCTTTTTAACCCCTTCCCACCAAGTCATTTTCGGTCTTCCCCTACCTCGTTTGAGATTTCCATGATCCCACCCTTCCACTCGTTGCACCGGGGCTCTCTCAGGTCTCCGTCTCACATGTCCGAAACAACGCAAACGATTCTCCTTTAATTTGCTTGCTATGTCTGCAACCCCAACTTTTCGACGTATTACTTCATTTCTAATTCTATCCCTTAGAGTGTTCCCGCACATCCATCTCAACATCCGCATCTCCGTAACTCCTATTTTTTGAATGTGCTCCTTCTTGTAAGCCCAATATTATGTACCGTAGAGCAACACTGGTCTTATAGCAGCCCGGTAAAATTTCCCCTTCAACTGTAACAGGATGTTTTGTCATATAACACTCCCGTAACTGCTCTCCATTTAAGCCACCCAGATTTAATCCTATGTGTTACATCTTGACACAAAAAATATTTGACTATCTTATAATCTACACAAAAAATATACTTATATGCGGTCCTATTTGATTTGTCTCAAAGTGTAGCTTATATATATATGATTTGTATAATTAAGTTTTAGAAGTTACATTTTGAAAAATTTGAAAAAGAAAATGTAACAAATAAATTGGATAGAGGGAGTATATTAGATAATTATATTATAATTATATATTTATAAGTGGGTTCTCCCACTACCAGTCCCAAGGCTGGATAAAAGAGGGTTGTGGTAGGTCAGTGATAGCCAGTGTAAAACTTAGTCACATCACATGAACCAAAATGATGATTTCGTGGGGGCATTCCCTACCCAGCATGTCGCTGCACTTCCCAGACCCGGGTGTAATGATAAATATGCAAGGGTTGCTAGGTTGTCGCCCCGAAAATGGCGCGCCACATTGCCCAAATGTGGTATCAAATGAGCAAGGGCTTCCGATTGGGGCGTTCCCCACTTAACGACACCCTACACTTCCCAGGCTCAGGTGTAGTGATAAATATGCAAGGGTTGCTAGGTTATCGCCTCGAAGCAACACACCACACCGTCAGTGGGTGGGGTCAAATGAGCGCAGGATTGTATTGGTGGTGCAAGAGAGCAAAGGAGGAAGGGGTCTACAGTTGGCTTAAATGTGGGTTCTTTAACTGGGAAATCAACAGAAGTGGTGGAGGTGATGAAGAGAAGAGGAGTGAACATCATGTGCTTCAAGAGACAAGGTGGACAGGACAAGGAGCTTTCTCTTGGGGTATAAGGTGGTGTATGCTGGACAAGACAAAAGTGTTCACAAATGTTAGGACATGTGGTGGGTTGACTAAATACTTTCCTATAACAATTGGGTTGCACAAAGGGTCGGCGTTAAGCCCTTTTCTTTTTGCAGTGGTATAAATGAAGTAACAAGGTCAATCCAGGATGAGATAACATGGTGCACGTTATTTGCGGATGATATCGTATTGGTGGATGAAACTAAAGAGGGGTTTAGGCCCTATTCTTCTCGTCTTCTTTTTACTTATTTTCAGCAAAAATAAGTTCAGTTCAACAAAAATAAGTTCAGATCAGCAAAAATAAGTTCAGTTAAAGCAAAAATCAGTTTCAATCCTTAATAAGTTGCCGATAATTTCAGCAAAAATAAGTTCAGTTCAGCAAAAATAAGTACAGATAAGCAAAAATAAGTTCAGCTCAGCAAAAATGGGTTCGCATCAGCAAGAATAAGTTCGGATCGGTGAAAATAAGTTGAGGAGAACAGGGCCTTAATGGAATGCCGGAACGCCGTTTTGGGTCTCAGAGGGGGGAAAGTGATGTGGTGGTGAGGTTGGATGGAAAAGTCCTAGATATGAGGGAATGCTTTAAATATCTCGGGTCATTTATCCAAAAGAATGATGATATTGACCAAGATGTGACACACAAGATTAAATTTGGGTGGCCTAAATGGAGAGCAACCACGGAAGTGTTATGTGACAAAAACATCCTCTTAAAGTTGAAGGAGACCAGTGTTACTCTACGGATGTTGGGTTAATAAAAAGGAGCACATTCAAAGGGTGGGAGCTACGGAGATGCGGATGTTGAGATGAATGTGCGGGAACAAACAAGGGATAGAATCAAAAATAAAATCATACGCCGACAAGTTGGTGTAGTAGACATTGCAAGCAAATTAACGGAAAATCGCTTGCATAGGTTTGGACATGTGAGACGGAGACCTAAGGTAACTCTGATTCGACGAGTGAAAGGGTGGGATCATGGAGATCTCAAACGAGGTAGGGGAGACCGAAAATGGCTTGGTGGGAAGGAGTTAGAAAGAATATGAAGGTTTTAGATTTACAGGAGAATGAGGTTCTCGATCGCAGGGGATGGAGGAGGAAAATTTATGCGGATAACCACATGGAATGATTAATTTTGGTTAATGTAGCCGACCCCAATTTTGGGATTAAGGCTCCAATTGATTGATTGATTGAATTACAAGATACTAATAAAAATTATCTTTTTTTCATCCAATTATTTTTTTCCCTAATGTATGATTATATTTATTTTTAACTATAAATCACATGTGGCGCTCTATATACTCCTGAAATAAGTCGACTTGATATATATACTAGCATTCAAACTCGTGTGATGCACGGGCTAGTATTATTTTTGTTTCAAAAGATTAAATTATAATATCTAATAAATAATAATCTTTATCCCAAAAATATTATTATCCACATAAATTTCATTCGATTTATTATACACGTATTCATATGACGAGTAAATTTTTAACGAATTTTAACACATTTTAACACACAAATTTATTGTACACATTTTTATGTGATATGATACTTCGACCTCCTCAAAAACAGGATACATCACTGTTTACTCAATTCTAAAATTACAGTACACCACTCTTCTGATTTACGAAATAGTAGCATTATACATTTATATGCATTATAGACTCTTATAGTGATGGCATGCTGATTTCATCCAATGTCAAAAATAAAATTAACATATATCCTAATCTAAACAACTTTTATACAATCTCATACGATTGAATAATATAATAACAAAGATATTAAACAATTATGGACTATAAGTAAACATTAATCAACACTGAGACAAATATTAGAAGTCTAAAGTTGCAAAAAAAATTTAATTTTGTTGATGAATTTCTGAGTATAGCATAATATAATAATGACTTGTATTGATGATGCTACATACATGTTTAATAATTTGTGACTATTTATAATATAAATAAAATCCTAATATTAAGAGAAATTATTTTTTATCACTCTAAAAAAGTCTATATACTAATGAATTTGGGATACGCATATTTATGTTTTTTCCTCCCCAATAGTTTTTTCTTACGTACATCTCAAAAATAGAGGGGATCGAGTATTATATCTTTTAATTGTTAAGTATTGATAGATGTTGGATACTCATAATAAATAATAGTTATTTTTAGATTACAGTTATTTTTAGCTTATACATAGTTAGGGATATTAACGTTTATGTAATATCTTGAATATTGAAAGGATAAAAATAATCTTATTTCATCAAATCAATAATTTTGTAATGGATATAATAAGAGATACTTATATATGTTTTAAAAGCTATCCTGCGTAGCGCTTTAAAAACTCCCCAAACAAGCCTATTTCATACACACACACATGTATATATATATATACACACACATTAGATTAGATTAAATGTTATGAGTATTAGTATTATTGAATTCACATCAATCAATCAAAGCCTCAGTTCCATCATTGGGGTTCGCTACATGAACCAAAAATAATCATTGAAATTTTCCTCATCCATCCCATGCAATCGAGAACCTCTTTTCTCTTGTAAATCCAAAAGCTTCACGTTTTGTCACCTTCTAATCAAGTCATTTTCGATCTCCCCTTGCCACGTTTGAGATCTCCATGATCCCACTCTTTCACTCCTCGCACCGGAGCTCCATAAGGTCTTTGTTTCACATGGTCGAACAAACACAAGCGGATTTTGCTTGGTTTGCTTGTAATGTCTGCGACACAAACTTTTCTACAGTTGACTCCATTCCTAACTCTATCCCTTAGAGTGTTCCCGCACATCAATCTCAAAATCAACATCTCCGTAACTCCTACCTTTTGAATGTGCTCCTTACAACCCCAATATTTTCTACCGTAGAGCAACACAGTCTTATGGAAGTCCCGTAAAATTTCCCCTTTAACTTCAAAGGAATGTTTTTATCTCATAGCACTACACTCCAGTGGTTGCTATCCATTTTAACCACAGTGATTTAATCCCGTGAGCCACATCATGGTCAATATCATCGCTCTATTGAATATATGACCTAAGATATTTAAAACATTCCCTCATATCCAAAACTTTTCCGTCCAACCGAACTATAACATCGTTTTTCCCCCTTTGTGTTCCAAAAAAGGCATTCCATATACTCCGTCTTACTCCGACTTCTTAAACCCTCTAGGCTCCAACCTTTGCCTCCATTTCTTCAATTTGGCATTGATCACATCTTTAGTTTCATCCACCAATACAATACCATCCAAAAACAACATACACCATGGTACCTCCTCTTGGATTGACCTTGTTACTTCATCTTTAACCATTGCAAAAAGGAAAGGGTTTTAACGCCGACCCTTGATGCAACCCAATTATTATAGGGAAGTCGTTATTCAATCCACCACACATTTGTAGGCACATTTCAATTCACTTTCTTAACCAGTACAATATACCTTCATGGGATTCCTTTCTTCATTATTGCACACCAAAGTACATCCCTTCGAACCTTGTCACATGCTTCTCTATATCAATGAAAACCATACGGATGTCCTTGATCCACGCCCTATAAAACTCCATAATTGTCTAAACAAAATAATTGCTTCCGTAGTTTATAAAATCCTTTACTATCTTCAAAATTTTCAGCAACACGAAAAAAAGTTAATATTTATATTCCATGTGAAGGACTAAAACTTCAGTAACATAAAAACAAGGCCAAAACTCCTTTTATGACAAAAAAGAACGAGAAAATAGCCATCAAACAAATTACTTGTTCTAGAGAGCAAGAGCTATTATGGGGGTTGGGGCCTTACTAAATTCTAGCGTCATTGAAAGTAAAGATACTTGTATTAGTACGATGACATATGAGCACCTCTACAATGTTCTTCCACTTCTCCATTTCTTTGATAAATGACATCGACAAAGTGGGCTTAGTTACATGGAAAATGAGAAGATATTGAAAGGAAAATGAAAATAGTACTCCGCACCAAGGATATGACTGCATTGCTTCATCAAGGTGATGGAAATCACATACAAACTGCCCACATTTGAGAGGTGGGTTAGCACTACACAAACTAGTAGCTGATTACACCAAATCCCAATATCATTTATCCAATTAGAGGTCTCTTATATATAGAAAGATTTTCTCACATATCTTCCTCTGCAAGCCAGATCATAAACTTCTTTGTTTGAATTGAAAACCACAATACCCTTTCTGAAACATGCATTAACTAATTCTGATAGCCAACTCCATCTCTAGCACATAGCACCTCCCCTAGCATAGGACAACATGGTTAGAATAGGCAACAAAATGTCTGAAGGTTTGCCCACCAATATGTAATATTCTGTCTGAATTAATTGAGCTAAAGGGTTTTGTAAGTAGATCCTAGAGGTTAAAAATTAAACTGAGTTTGTTAGCAAAAATAAAAGCAAATGTTTCAAATGAACAATGACGTTGGCAAAGGAAAATAATTGCAAGGGTTCTCAGTAATCTATCTAAATCCATCTTTGATCTTTCCCTCTTAATATCCCTTCTGATCAAAAACAAGAAAAAATGGACTTTTCAATATACAGTCACAGCACGTCAGGATGGAAGCTATGACCAAGCATCTATGTGCTCCATGGGTCAGACACATAATCAAGCATTATTGACACATCATTACAAACTAATTGAAAACGACATATTATTTGTAGATTTGAAAGTTAGATGATGCTAAACTAAAACGATTCCACATACCTTTTCATGGAGAAGTGCATTCAACTTCTTAACTTCACTAATATGCAGTTCTCTTTCATGTGATAAGGTTGTCTCTACCTTGTGAAGTTCCATATTAAGGTCAGATATAATCTTTTCTTTTGCTTTAAGAGAACTCTCAAGTGCACTATTTGGATCCACAGTATCACTGCAAATCAAGGATTTAAGGTATTACGAACAATAAGAAACCAATGTAACCCTAGACATGGCAACAGCCTTACATTCAATACCGACGCAACACTTTACATTAAGATATTGTCCACAAGAAAAGGCATTCCGGAAAAAAAGTTATTTTAAGGTCCCCTTCAATCATTGTAAATATTAAACAGAAGAAAAAACTGATAAGAACACTTCATCCGCCCTTTGCAGCATGCAAGCTTGTCGCATAAACCAATGTTCCCTTAAGCATTGGTTCTAATGTGGCAACTGCAGAAGGGAACGTGTGTGAAAATCCGAACTAAAAAAGAATTGTGACATAGAAAAAGGAATGATACAAATAGGAAAATGTTAAGATTAGGGGACAAAGGAAAACTGATTGAACAGCACAAAGGAGAGCATATATGCTCCACAACCCTTACATAATACACCTAACATTATATCTGGTATTGAAGCGTTAGAGACTCATAGCATAAGCACAAAAAGAGGCTAAAAAGATACAAGAATTAAAGTTGATGCTTCTGTCAGTTTACTTTTGCCAATCGACTGGCTGGTTAAAAAATAATGGAAGGTCAGGAGGCACATGTGAAACAGTAAAATGTTTTTTAGATAAGAAGAAACTGTATGGCTAATGTGAATAGAGAAGAAACTACACAAACTGGCAGAACACCAAAAAGTCCTCTCAAAGCCTATAAGGGAAATGTGCACACTAATCATGCCAAACATAGCCACATAGAGTCAGAAAAGTGACGTATACGAAATTGAAAATCACTGTATGACTCAGATGTGGATCTGATTGTCGGAGTCTCTACATCCTACAAATTTCAAAATCCAGGACACAGAAATGGGTATTAGTCTATTACAAGGATCCAACATACTAAATTTGGACTCCGTGACATTGAAAAACATTGACAAAAGTTACCCATAGGAATATGGAGAATAAAAGAAAAAAGGGCCAAATTAAGTAAGCATTAAAATTAAAAACAAAGATAGGGAGTGAAAATGCATTTTATGTGATATATTATTGCTTTTATTTATGTTAAGCTAATTTTTTATAAGCAAAACCGAAAAACTAGTTCAAAGTAATAACAACCCCCACCCCCCCCCCCCACCCCTCCATACCCTCCACCCCCCCCCACCCCCCCCCCCCCCCGTTTTCTTTTTTCTCTTAAAAAACTGGAAACGAGTTAGTCCACCTCTTTTATCTTCACTTTTCCTTTCTCTCTTCATTTGCAGATTGTACTGAAACGTAGAATTCCTAAAGATGGGGAAGAAACTATACCACCACAAACTCTTACTGTAATCTCAAATTCATAGACTAAATGAACTCAGGAAAAATGAAAAAAAAAAAAAAAAAAAAGAAAAAAAGAAAAGAAAAAAGACAGAGAGAGATACGACCTTTCCAATTCGGCAAAAATGTGGATGAACCCCCTCTATCTCTCAAGGCTTTAGCAACCGACTTTGAGCACGCCAACTTCATCCTCAGCAGACTAATTTCGGACTGCTTTGTAGCTGTTTTCAATCCTTCTGAAAACAAACAAGATTGTAAGGAAGAAAAACACTAACAATCACAAAATTAAGGGTAGATACATATAAGTTGATATAGCCCTAAATATTAGGAATGCACGTTGGAACAGCAATTAAAATTGAACGTCACCCCCAACTGTTGAAAATAATTATGCTCCCCTTAATGTATATATCAAGAATTCAAGATGTTTTATGCAAATCAATCTTTACAAAATCATTCCACTATTTTGTTCATGAGTCTCAGCCTATAATGAGTTTATGGTTTGGGTATGATCCGCTCACATTTCTAGATATTACACTGAAATTTAAGCTATGCAGATTTTGGAGTTTTATATCACGATTTCCATCATAACCAATACTTTAGGTTTTGTAGCAAATGTCTGCTGCCCTTTTGTTCTATACTTTTATTATATAAGCAAAAAAAAACAAGAAACCAGAAAAAGCGGTTTCCCACTTATTGTTTGGTCACTCTTTTCAAAATCTTGATTAATTCTAGTACGCAGATGCATTATGTTATTATGAAGATATCAAATGACGTTTCAAAACAAAAAAAGGAAAACCAATTTGATTAATCGAATGAGCCTATTATTTTTGAGCAATGAAATATCACTACATATGACCCATTCAAAATCATTTTTCCCATGGCTAATATTATCCGACGCCACAGTATCCAAATTGCAACCATTGAAGCGATTCCACCACCCACGACGCCAAAGTCGACTCATTCCCCGAATACAAACAATGCCCTATAGCAACTATTTTTTATGGAGTAGGCAAACAATCAATCATCAATCCCTTAGTCCCATAATTGGGGTCCACTACATTAACCAAAAATTATCACTCTTTCTTTATCTGGTTATCCACGTAAATTTTCCGTCCTCCTATCCCTTGCGATCCAAACCCGCTCGTTCTCACTACCCGCCATAAAGCTTCCTATGTTTCTACACCCCGAGGGAAAGCGAAACAAGGGGAGTAAGGGGTCGTCATGTCTAAAATGCAACACAAAAGGAACGTGGGGAAGGTTCCCCCCCCGTCCGATTTTCGTGATTTCACGTATTATCCCTCCTCCCTCTTTTTTCCCTCAACTTAAATAGATAAAAAGGAAGGCGGAGGCCATGGGTCGAAAAAAAGGGTCCCTTATCAACATCGACTATAGGGAATACCCCATCTTTAGGCTAAAGACCCTAAAGGTCTTTATCCGGTCGGCCGACCAAAGGTAAGCGGGGAAAATACGCAAACAGCGACTTGGCGGAGTTTGCATCTACGAGTCGGCCTGTCTCGTGCATAATTCCGCACTATGAGGGTTAGGCGCCCTTTTCCCCTAATGAGGGCGAAGAAGAGCAAGAAGGGCCGGCGCCTTCCCTCGATTGCCGTCTTTTGGTTAGGCCAGTGGTTCTATGTTCGGCGAAAGCAACGTATTGAAAGAAAACTAGGGAGCTTTGGTCTAGGCTGGCATCGGCGTCGTGAGGGGGAGGGGGCATCGTGCATGGAAAAATGAACGAGGGATGGATTGGTAATAGTGAGAGGAAGCGTGGCGGGGGTAGGGGGGAGGGTAAGAGGGAACTAAGAGCAGAAAGGAGGGGGGGGGGCAGATGAGGTGAAAGGTCGTTACGCCGTGAGGGAGGAATATTCACCTTTTCTTCCTAGAACTCCTAGGTTCTCATGCGTCCGTTCCTTGGGTACTCGTGGCGTTTCTACCTGCTGGAAAGAGGAAAACGAGGGCTAGGAAGAGGAAGTCTCAGGTCGGCCGTTCTCTGTTTATGACAGGCGGACACATGTTAGGGAGGAGTGGGAACGAAAAAGAGTTCCGCGGGGATGGGCTGGGGAATGGGAGGGAGAAGAGTAGCGAGGGACTCGCACGGTCTTCTGCTTCTTTCTTCAACATTAGGAACACCCGATGGTTCCATTACGTCTCCCCATGCTTCGGGTGGCTTCCCTGGCTTGATACTTAGTGGCCCCCGCAACCGGTTATCGCCCTTGACTTTCGCTTATTCATCTGAGATATAGAGGATCTTTGAGGACGGAATCAAAATATGTAAGCCGACGGAGGCACAACCGTGTTTTCTATCCACCCAGTCGGCGTGCCCAAGAGCTTTCATGAGTCCGTAATGTATGCCGTGGTACCCCCCCTGATGGTCTTGTTCCACACCTTAGACCACCTTCCCGATTGCCTAATCTCTGTCTAGCGTCGTAGGTCCGGTGGGAGATTACCAGGGGTGGGGCGGGGAAGTAGGCGAGTACGGAGCACCAGGCCCGTCTACGCTGATTTGGATAATCGATCTCAGAGATAGGGTATTACGGGAAGGGAGTGGGTAGGCGACTAGAAGGAAATATGGCGGGGGGAAAAGAATAAGGGTAATCGAAAGAAGGGGCGGGAGAACAAGGGGAGCGGTAATCCGTTGGCCGACTACTGGACCCTATTTCTGGACCCTTGGTGAATCCGTGGGAGGGGGAGAAAGGGTGGCTGATTGAGGCGTAAGTGGTGGGACTCTGGAGAGAGTGTGGGGAGCTGATTGTTCCCGGAGTACGCATCAAGACGGTACAGGAAGGGAAGAAGTGGGGTGGGGACAGTCGTGGGGTTCGCCCGTCTCTATCGATATGGATTACTTGTGCTGCTGGTCGCCGGTGCAAGGGGGTGGGGCAGGATCTTTGGTCGTCTCCCACCCACGGGGGAATGCCTGCTGCCCACGAATACGCTGCGAATAAACAACAAGAGGACGTGCCTGGGGGGGGTTCGTTCCCCTTTTTCCTTGTCCAGTGGGGGGGGGGAGAGGGGGGGGGAACTCCAAGATACCCCTCAAGGGGCGAAAAGGGAAAGAATGTCCGGGGAAGGGTGATCGGGCGGGGGAAAAAGAAAGGAGAAAAGTCTTTCGACGTAGACCCTTTGGCTCATGTCCCGTCCCTGCCCCTGGTCCACTCATCATGTAGTGAATTTTTCGTTCCTAACGAGGATCCAACTTAACCTTATTCCCTCTAGAATCCAAAACCCTTTGCCTCCATTTGCTTCTATTCTGGCATAACCCATCTTTAGTTTCATCCACCAACACAATATCATCCGCAAACAACATGCACATTGTATGAGCAACAGTAATAATGTCACCAATGACTCATATATTTGTATCTATCTTGATTATATGAACAGCTAGATAATTCCCAAGCAAACTTTGTAGTTGTATCCCACCCGGTTTGTCTGCCTCACCTTTTCTCCCCTTTTCTCTTCCCCGCCTTTTTTAGTCACTTCTCTCACCCTCCATTCCTTTCTTTTCTCCATCTCCTTTTTTCTTGACTTCCTTTTCTCCCGTTTTATTTGTTAATATTAGCACTTTTATTAAGAGTGAGTACAGTACTGGACGAGGAAGTAGTTGTTGATGTCACCAAATTAAACTCTTAGGGTTCATTTATGCGTTTTTTTCTTTCCCCCTCGCCTGTACATAGTGTGAATTCTAAAGTTGTCCATATGTATGTAACAAAAGAATTCTTAATGGTAATTTTTTTTCTCGCTCCTTCCCGGCCCCGTTGGCTCCTTTTTGGAGGGACAAACACAATCGTTGCCCGCCGCACCTACTATCGTAACCACTATCTCGTCCGCTTATGCTAGGTAAAACATTCAAAATCATACAAACTTTAATCCTTTTCCCATTACAAAGATCTATAAAAATAAATGTCAAAATAACCCTAATGACACATGATAATTAGTACGATTTTTCAAAGTTTTTTTGGGAGAAAAATATAATCAAAGTTACCCAACTACATACTAATTATATAAATAGCATTAATAACATTACATATATAACTTATTCATTCAATCTGTTTTCCTATAGCTAACCTTCCCCATTTTCTTTTTTTGTGTGTTTTTTTCTGTCTTGTGGTTTTTGTTTTTTTATTTGGTTTTGTGTTGTCTTTTACTTCTTTTTTTTTATGTTTCTCTCCTCCTCCTTCCCCTCCCCCCCCGTCTCGGCGCACTTCCCAACCTTCTTCTCTCATCCGATCATCCCCCTCCCCCCAGGCAGACCCCCCTCCCTCGCACCCATGACCCAGTGGCCCCCGCATAGCCCACCCCCGCCAAAGGCCTTGGCCCCCCCCCCGTCCGGTCACATTGCGGCAGACGGAACCCGCCGAACACCACCCCGAGCCATGGTATTGTTTAGGTCTGTAAACATCTTAATGACCCTTGTATATCTGTTTCCTTTCTTATGCTATTCTATAATTAGTATGTAGTTGGTAACTATTTTGATTTATATTTTTTCCCACCAAACTGCAACATCGTACTCATTAGCATCTGTATTCAAGTAATTTTTTTGACATTCTATTTTTATAGATCTTTGTAATGGAAAAGGATACAGTCTTGTATGCTTTTGAACTGTTTTCCTAGCTATATCTTACTCTAGTAGTGTTTACTAAGTGGCTGGCAACTATTTTTTTTTTCCCTCCAAAAGTATCCAACTTTTCCTCTTAATTATCTATAAAAAAATTACATTAAGATATTCTAGGTTACACTACATATGACACCTTTAGAATTCTACACTATGTACAGGCTAGGTTTCAAGACAACTATACATGACCATCCTCCTATTTTCATGCGTGACATCAACCTACTACTTCCGTCGTCCATTACTGTACTCACTCTTAATAAAGTTAAATATTAACACAACATCTAATAATCAATAAAAAATTATATAAAAGCAATTAATATTTATATAATTTAATAACAAAGTGCTTTGAAGATAAAATTATATAGTTATTCATACAAACCTTTTTTATAAACCAAACGTTTGCTTGGGAATTATCTAGTGTTAATTAATTCAAGATACAATATATGTAGTATTTTTTTACTTATTACTGTTGCTCATACATGTGCATGTTGTTTGCGGATGATATTGTGTTGGTGGATGAAACTAAAGATGGGGTTAATGCCAGAATAGAGCAATGGAGGCAAGGTTATTCTAGAGGGAATAATTCAGTTGGAGTAAGACAAAGTATATGGATTTGCTTTGGTAATAGAAGGGGACTAACGATGCTATGGTGAGGTTGAACGGAAAAGTTTTAGACATGAGTGAATGTTTTTAAAAATCTTCGGTCATTCATTCAAAGAATGGTGAGATTGACAAAGATGTGGCTCACATGGTGGCTTAAGTGGAGAGAAACCATGATGTGTGTGTGATCGAAGCATTCCTTTAAAGTTGAAGGAATCCGGGGTGGCTTAGACATTGCTCTATGGTTCAAAATGTTTGGCTTATAAGAAAGAGCAATTCAAAAGGTATGTGGTTACGAGTTACGGATGTTGAGATGAATGGGGAGAAAGTCGGGAACACTCTAAGGGATAGAATATGAATGAAGTTATTCGCATGGAAGTCACTGTCGCAGACATTGCAAGTAAACTAAGGGCAATCTTATTCATTGGTTTGGACATGTGAGCGGGATCTTAGGGAGCTCCGTGCAAATAATGGAGATGTGAGGAGGAGATTTCAAACGAGTTAGGCGAAGACCGAAAATGTACTTGGTTGGAATGTGTTAGAAAGATATGAAGCTTTTGGATTTAGGAGAACAAGGTTTTGGATCGCAGGGGATGGAGGAGGAAAATTTACGTGGATAACCAAAAGATGATATTTTTTGGTTCATGTAGTGGGACCCCAATTATGGACTAAGGATTTGATTGATTATTGTTTCTACTCATAAAAATAGTTTGCTATTAGGGCATTTTTGTTGTGAATTCTACTTTGTTGTTGCCTCGCTTCAATGGGTTGCAATTGGATATCTGTTGCGTCGGCTAATATTAGCCCTGGAAAATGATTGAATTGGTCATATGTACGTGATATTCAATTGCTCAAAAAATAATAGGCTCATTCGATATCAAATTGGTTTTCCTTTTTTGTTTTTGAAGTCATTTGTATCTTTCATAATAATAATGCACTGCGTACTAGAATTATCAGATTTTGAAAAGTGTACAAACAATATGGGAAACCGCTTTTTTTTGGTTTCTTGTTTTTTGCTTATATAATAAAGTTAAAAAAAAGGGCAGCAGACATTTGATACAAACCTAAAGTATTGTTATTGATGGAAATCGGAAATATATTAACTCAAATCTGAATAGCTTAAATTTCTGTAATATCTAGAAATTTGAGAGGATCATACCCAAAACATAAACTATTATTAGGCTTGTAGAATTCATGAACAAAATAGTGTATATTTTGTAAGAGATTGCCTTTGCTAAACTCTTGAATTCTTGATATCTACATTAAGGGAGCATAATTATTCAACTGTTGGGGTTACTGTCCAATTTTTAATTGCTGTTTCAACGTTCATTCCTAATATTTAGGGCTATATCACTTATATGGAGCTTACCCTTAATTTTGTGATTTGGTAGTTTTTTCTTCCGTACAATCTTTGTTTTGTTTTCAGAGGATGAAACAGCTACAAGCGTCAGAACTTAGTCTGCTGATGATGAAGTTGAGCGTGCTCAAAGTCGGTTGCTAGCCTTGAAAGAGAGAAGTGGTTAATCTCACATTTTTGCCGAAATTGGAAATGTCGTCATCTCTCTCTGTCTTTTTTCTTTTCTTTTTTCTTTTTTTTTTTTTTTTTTTTTTCATTTTTTCCTGGTTCATTTTAGTCTATGAATTTTGAGATTACAGTAAGATTTTTTTGTGGTGATCGTCTTCCCCATCTTTCAGGACATCTACGTTCTCAGTTACAATCGCAAATGAAGAAAGTGAAGATAAAAGAAGGTGAATAACTTCGTTTCAAGTTTTAAGAGAAAAAGAAACGGGGTATGGAGGGGGGGGGGGGGGGGTGGGGTTTTTTTACTTTGAACTAGTTTTTTCGGTTTGCTAAAAAAAATTGCTTAACATAAATAAAAGCAATAATATCACATAAAATGCATTTTTCACTCCCTATCTTTGTTTTTAATTTTAATGCTTACTTAATTTGGCCCTTTTTTTCTTTTATTCTCCATATTCCTATGGGTAACTTTTGTCAATGTTTTTTTCAATGTCACGGAGTCCAAATTTAGTATGTTGGATCCTTGTAATAGACTAATACCCATTTCTGTGTCCTGGATTTTGAAATTTGTAGGATGTGAGACTCCGACAATCAGATCCACATCTGAGTCATACAGTGATTTTCAATTTCGTATACGTCACTTTTCTGACTCTATGTGGCTATGTTTGGCATGATTATGTGCACATTTCCCTTATAGGCTTTGAGAGGACTTTTTGGTGTTCTGCCAGTTTGTGTGTAGTTTCTTCTCTATTCACATTAGCCATACAGTTTCTTCTCTACTCTAAAACCATTTTACTGTTTCACATGTGCCTCCTGACCTCCCTTATTTTTTAACCAGCCAGTCGATTGGCAAAAGTAAAACTGACAGAAGCATCACACTGTTAATTCTTGTATCTTTTTAGCCTCTTTTTGTGCTTATGCTATGAGTCTCTAACGCTTCTAATACCAGATATAATGTTAGGTGTATTATGTAAGGGTTGTGGAGTCATATATGCTCTCCTTTGTGCTGTTCAATCAGTTTTTCCTTTGTCCCCTAATCTTAACATTTTCCTATTTGTATCATTCCTTTTTCTATGTCACAATTCTTTTTTGAGTTCGGATTTTCACCCACGTTCCCTTCTTGCAGTTGCCACATTAGAACCAATGCTTAAGGGAACATTGGTTTTTATGCGACAAGCTGTGCATGCTGCAAAGGGCGGATGAAGTGTTCTTATCAGTTTTTTTCTTCTGGTTTAATATGTTACAATGATGAAGGGGACCTTAAAATAACTTTTTTTTCCCGGAATGCCTGTTTCTTGTGGACAATATCTTAATGTAAAGTGTTGCGTCGGTATTGAATGTAAGGCTGTTGCCATGTCTAGGGTTACATGGGGTTTCTTATTGTTCGTAATACCTTAAATCCTTGATTTGCAGTGATCCTGTGGATCCAAATAGTGCACTTGAGAGTTCTCTTAAAAGCACAAGAAAATATTATCTGACCTTAATATGGAACTTCACAGGTAGAGACAACCTTATCACAGCAGAGAACTGCTATTAGTGAGTTAAGAAGTTTGAATGCACTTCTCCATGAAAAGGTATGTGGAACTCGTTTTAAGTTTAGCATCATCTAACTTTCAAATCTACAATAATATGTCGTTTTCAATTAGTTTGTAATGATTTGTCAATAATGCTTGATTATGTGTCGAACCCATGGAGCACATAGATGCTTGGTCATAGCTTCCATCCTGACGTGCTGTGACTGTATATTGAAAAGTCCATTTTTTCTTGTTTTTGATCAGAAGGGATTTAAGAAGGGAAAGATCAAAGATGGATTTAGATGATTACTGAGAAACCCTTTCCAATTATTTTCCTTTGCCAACGTCATTGTTCATTTGAAACATTTGCTTTTATTTTTGCTAACAAACTCAGTTTAATTTTTTAAACCTCTAGGATCTACTTACAAACCCTTTAGCTCAATTAATTCAGACAGAATATTACTATTGGTGTGGGCAAACCTTCAGACTTTTGTTGCCTATCTAACCATTGTTGTCCTATGCTAGGGGAGGTGCTATGTGCTAGAGATGGAGTTGGCTATCAATTAGGTATATGCATTTCAGAAAGGGTATGTGGTTTTCAATTCAACAAAGAAGTTTATGATCTGGCTTGGCAGAGGAAGATATGTGAGAAAAATCTTTCTATATTAAGAGACCTCTATTTGGATAAATGATTTGGGATTTGGTGTTCTTACTGTTTGTGTATGCTAACCCCCTCTCAAATGTGGGCATTTGTATGTGATTTCCATCACCTTGATGAAGCAATGCAGTCAGTAGTCCTTGGTGCGGAGTACTATTTTCATTTTCCTTTCAATATCTTCTCATTTTCCATGTAAGCCCCACTTTGTCGATGTCATTTATCAAAAAATGGAGAAGTGAAGAACATTGTAGAGGTGCTCATATGTCATCGTACTAATACAATATCTTTACTTTCAATGACGCTAGAATTTAGTAAGGCCCCCAACCCCCATATAGCTCTTGCTCTCTAGAACAAGTATTTGTTTGATGGCTATTTTCTCGTTCTTTTTGTCATAAAAGGAGTTTTGGCCTTGTTTTTATGTTACTGAAGTTTTATTCCTTCACATGAATATAAATATTACTTTTTTTCTGTTTGCTGTTTTTTTTTAGGATTTTATAAACTAACGGAAGCAATTATTTTGTTTAGACAATATGGAGTTTTTATAGGGCGTGGATCAAGGACATCCGTTGGTTTTCATTGTATAGGAGAAGCATGTGACAAGGTTCGAGGGATGTACTTTGGTGTGCAATAATAAGAAAGGAATCCCATGAAGGTATATTGTACTGTTGTTAAGAAAGTGAATTGAAATGTGCCTACAATGTGTGTGGATTGAATAACGACTTCCCTATAATTGGGTGGCATCAAGGGTCGGCGTTAAAAACCCTTTCTTTTTGCAATGGTTAAAGATAAGTAACAAGGTCAATCCAAGAGGAGGTACCATGGTGTATGTTGTTTTTGGATGGTATTGTATTGGTGGATAAACTAAAGATGTGATCAATGCCAAATTGAAGAAATGGAGGCAAAGGTTGGAGCCTAAGGGTTTAAAGAAGTCGGAGTAGACGGAGTATATGTAATGCCTTTTTTGGAACACAAAGGGGAAAACGATGTATAGTTGGTTGGCCTGAACAAG
>PYUH01000284.1:587337-729716 GCA_016808085.1 Suaeda aralocaspica
GGTGGGGTAGGGTAGGGTGGGGTGGGTGGAGCGAGGGTTTAGGGATAAGCTGCAATTTTATTATTTATTAAAAAAAGATTAAAAAAAAATTAAAAATGCATAGAAATATGAAAAAAGGGTTTTTATGGGAGCAATTTGCAGCCTAAAAAGGTATGAGAACATAACGGGATGGAGGCCAAAAACAAATGAGGAATCAAAGATCAAACGATGATTGTGAAGAGGAAAAAAAAAAGTTTTTTCTAGAAAAACTTATGTGAAAAGGTCATAAGAAATTGGGAATTTGCCATGGGAAGCTTAAAGGAATTGTGGGATGAAAGGAGTAGTTTCGTACTGATTACTATTGCGGCTTTAAAAAAAAGGTTTGAATTGAGTAAATCAAGAAAGGCCTAAGGCATATAAACTGTTGGAGGCTAAAGATGTCCGAAAACCTGTGTACTTCTAAAGTATCAGGAACCAATATCTATTTGTCTGGTTATTATCAGCTAAAATGTCTTCTTTGGATCACGTCAATAATTTATTGCTTAGTATCAATAAAATAGTTATTTCAATAATGTCTTACAAGAAATATATCATGTATAACCTTATCTAACAGGGCATCCATTTCAACTAATACAGTCAGTGCTAGTGTATTATCTTCTTCAATGAACAAAGAGTGAAGGCTGATACAACTGATTATGTAACGAACTAAATTGGACGGACTAGTTAAAAGTTAAAACCATCAAAACGTGAACTGAAATCTCAGATTACTACCAACAGAAATTTCGAGCTAATAATGCTAGAAAAGTGAGTTATAGATTGATTAATTTGAATGAAAAACTACAAAGATATATGGCTTAAGACCATGAATCTCTAAAGTAGGTTTAGCCTACCACTCTCCCTAGTGAGTTTAGCTCACAACACTCAAAAGGTTTTCACTTCCAAAATCACATACCCCTTCCTACTCTCCTTGGTATATATAAGCAAATCCTACCTAATACTCTAAAGTATTCTAGAAGCTTCTAACTTACTGAAAAATACCTAAATTACCCCTTGGTCTAACACTTATGACCTGCTTGCTTCAGCTTAAAATTAGTTCAGTTCAATTCAGCTCCAATCTGTTCAGATCAATTCAGTTCAATTCCAATCATTTCACTTCACCTCAGCTCTTATTTTCTTTTGCTATTTTATTTGTTCCTAATATTATTTGTTCATAATAAATATTAGTTGTTCATATATATATAATATTATGTTCATATATATTATTTTGTTCATAATATTTTTTTTCTTCATACTTCGTAATATATTTGTTCATAATATTATCACTATATTGCACATGGATTTATTTTGTTCATAATATTATCATTAATTTTGTACTTAGATTTATTTTGTTCATAATATTATTGATGTGTATTAGCTTTGCTAATGTTATTTAGTAGTTAACTTTTTTTATTCATAATACTATGTGTGTTCGTAATATATTTTTGAAACATTAATTATCATTTTTTTTTTGTTTCAAATAATATATATATATTAGTTCATTACAGATTAAAGCTCTACTTTGTTTAACAAGGTAAGCTCCAACCAGTAAATTGAGTTCTGTAATTCAGAATTAAAAATCACCTGATTGAGCACGAAGCTCAAATAATTGGCTCTGGGCAAGTTCATGCAACTTTTGCATAGTTGTAACACTATCTTTAGCCTGACGTAATTGATCCTGCAGTGACTGCTCTCTGCACCAAATACAAAATAGCAAATTTCAACGAAATCATAATAAAGGTTAACCGCTACATATATCTAATCAGAAGCAAAAATTTCAGCATAACTCTGCTACTTTTTCCTTTTCTACGTTTGGTGCTCTCCAATTGATCCCTCACAATAGTCATTAGCCATACATAACAAAAAACGCTATGGACATAAAACAAACCAGTAAGGGGGACTTCTTCCTGTCTTGGTGTCACAGATATTTACTTCTCAAATTTTACTCATAATAATAATAAACCGTAAAAAATAAAATAAAAACTAAAAGCCCTATGCCCCTATTCAAATTACTGATTGCTCAGTATAGCAATTGTTCACTAGTAAACTACACATCATAACTCGATATGCTTATCAAGATGATAAATACCGTTCTTTAAGGACTTCCAGTGTCTTCTGGTTCTCTTCTGCTAGACTGCGTTGCTTCATTTCCACTATTTCTTTAACCTTTTCTTCCATCTGAACAATAAATAAAAAAATAAAAATAAAAATAGTATTAAAGTTAAAAGTCGCAAAGGGAAAGGATTTGCCTAATATTTGCAGTTTGATCAAATAAATCAGAGACATATGAGTGAAAACTAAATTTCAGTGTAATAAAAAAATTGCTTCAGGCATGTGTCAGGTTAAGATCACATATTAAATATAGTATATCCAGAACTGATTGTGTTTCTATCTTCTCTCCTTTTATAGTTTATACACATAATTAAGCTTAATCATAGTAAAATTATCCATCACTAGCAGCTCCACGTATAAGGGATAAATCATTTTTTCTTCACTTTAATTATCAGAGCACAGTTATGTACAGACAGGACATGAGTACGGATAAAGTTTAACATAATACAGCATTAGGAATTCACTTTGAAAACAATATATGGCAAGATACTGACAACTTATAGTTTAAAAGGATCAGCCAAGCCTAATTAAATGACCTGCTGCTCTAATTGGCGATTGCGTTCTTCAAGTCTCCTAATTGTTGCTTGTTGATTTTTCAAATGTGATGCTTCAGCCCTAAATTCCTCAAGCTCAACTTTCATTTTTCTGTTCTCAGATTCCAGTTCAAAAATTTTGGCATCTTGCTCCTACATTAGAGAGAAATAGAAACATAAGCATAACATCATATTATATAGAATTACAGATACCAAGTACACTCACAGAAATCAAACCAGAAATGTATTTTGAAAGCTAATAGTTTGCATACATAAACAACAAAAAATCCAATGTTTCCTAAGAGAAGCTAACATGATACGATATTTGCAAGCTTACATCATCATCATCAACCACAACCACTACTATCTTAATTTGCCACCATCACCTTTTCTGTTTGATTTTCCGGCCACAACTGCCATCCTCCTTCCCTTTCAATCGCTCTCCATTGCTGATTTGTATTTTGGGGTGGTTTTGATGGAGGAATGATCAAGGTTCAAAAATGCGGTTTCGGTCGTGATAACGGTCACGATGCGGCATCACGGTAATGGAAACGATACGCTTGTCACGGATCAGCTATCGTGGCAATACGTAGTATATAGTATAACTGTTTTAGGTGTTTACAATGTATATATGTCCATGTACTATGGATATCCATAAATAATTCTAATAATATACTCGTAAAAAATACTCAAAGTGTACGTGTGTAACAATTAATACCCTATAATTGTCACTAAACCCTCTCACACTTTGGGCTCGTTAAAAATAATGACTAAAGAAAAAGGCCCAACCAATTAGCCCTACCCACTAAGTAACAAAACCAAATTGTCAACATCTTTATTCTTAATTTTTTACCAGTAGCCTTAGTTGGAGATAAATAAATAAATAAACAGCTTTTTCACGAGGTACCCCTGAGCTTTTCCAGATTTCACGAGGTACCCTCAATTTTTTAGAAATTCACCGAGTACCTCTAAACTTATACGAAAATTGACGAGGCCTTAAAAACTAACGTGTTAACTTTTTGTTAACCTATCTTTAATTACTCCCAAATTAAAAATAAAATTGAATTAATTATAATAATAAAAAAACAAAAAATTAACTAAATTATTGCACCACCACCATGAATTGCCTTCACCCTCATCGCGGTCACGACCCACAATCACTCATATCAGCACCGCCGTCGACAACTCCCCACCACCATAACCACTACCATGCTACAAACTGAAAAAGTGTAGTTTGGCTTTATTTTTAGTAATCACAGTGTAATGTGATTACCCCAAAATGGAGAGTTGATTACAACACCCACCAAAAAACAGTGTTAGTGTTGTGTTGTTAAATTCTCATATTCCCGTATTGCCCCAAATAATAAAAACATGCAGTGGAGCTGGAGTTCACTTACAAATCTCCCAAATTGAATGATTCGACTATGCCCACAAACCTGCAATAATAAGCCCCATAAACCCGAAAACGCACAAATAATTTCAAAAATCAATGAAAAAAATTAACATAACCACCAGAAATTCATACATCCTCAAAGGTGGCGTTGGTGGTTTGTGGTCTTCTCTGAGGCGGGTATGGTGGTGGCGGTGGGCAGCTAGTAAAGGTGACCTTTGGTAGGTGGTTTTGTTGAAGAAGATGATAGTGATGGTGGTAGTTCGTAAAGATAACCACTGGTGGTGATTTGTGTTTTGGTTTATGACTAATGGTGTTAGCATTAAAGCTTAAATGGTTGACTAATTAACTAATTTAGTTTGCTTGATTAGTTTAAATAGTATAATTGAACAGAAAATTCAACACCATTAGCCTTTAAGGGTACATGGTGAGTTCAGGGGTACCCTATGAATTCCTAAAACCACGAGGATACCTTGTGAAATCGGAAGAAGTACAGGGGTTTCGGAGAGGATAGTTCAGTGGCAAAAGGAGGGTTATTCAATGGGAGGAAGAGGGTTTTTGGAGGAGGAGGGATTTCGGGGAGAGGGAAGGGTGGTAGACTGGTGTGGGTAGTGGGGTGGTGGTGGAAAGGGAATGGAAAAGATAGGGGTGGTGGAGAGAATGGTAAAGTGCTAGAATAAGGGGAATGTGAATGGTAAAAATGGCTTAACAAACACCATCAAAAGGAAATAGGGAATGGGGGCAATTGATTCCCATTCCCTTTGATTATTAACCCCAACCAAATGGCCCCTAAATATTAATGGTGCTGCCTAGTACCTCACCGCAAGGTACTAGAAAGCCACCTCATAAGGAAATATTAGCAAATTTTATATCTAATTGACTAAATTTCAAAGTTACGCAAAACAACACATTCAACACCACCACCACCCAACAAAGATTTCTGACCACCACCGACCCAGGATTTCAAAAACTGTCGTTCACACCNATGTTGTTCACACCACCGCTAAGATTTCCACCACTGTCTTTCGTACCATATTAGCAAATTTCATATCTAATTGACTAAATTTCAAAGTTACGCAAAACAACACATTCAACACCACCACCACCCAACAAAGATTTCTGACCACCACCGACCCAGGATTTCAAAAAATGTTGTTCACACCACCGCTAAGATTTCCACCACTGTCTTTCGTACCATATTAGCAAATTTCATATCTAATTGACTAAATTTCAAAGTTACGCAAAACAACACATTCAACACCACCACCACCCAACAAAGATTTCTGACCACCACCGACCCAGGATTTCAAAAACTGTCGTTCACACCACCGCTAAGATTTCCACCACTGTCTTTCGCACCACACCACTAACATCATTTGCATCCCCTTTTGCAAACCACCACAACCATTCGCACCCTCTTCGCACACCACCACCACCACTTTGTTTCGATTTGTGTTCAAGTGTGGCACTAAGTTTCGATTTGGGTTTGTTTTGGGTATCAATTTGGGTTCATTGGTTGTGGTTGTGGTCGTGGGAATGTTTTGTGGTGTTTGATGTTGTGGTTGATTTTGATCCTTGTTAAGGTGGGTGGACTTGGGCTGGTCTGAATTGGTGGCAGTGGTTTATTGGAGTTTGAATTGTATGGTAATGGTGTGCGTTGGGGAGGAAGAAAAAAGTGAGTTTGAATTGTATTGTGGTTTTTCATGGGCAGGATGAGCGGGTGGTGAGTGAGGTACCTGGCACCTCTCAAATATTAATGAAAAATTATTTGCCCAAAACAATATTCAAGAAAATAAAATTAATAACAAAAATGGCATGGTCAAATCAGTAAACAGAAAAAATAATTGGAAAGGAAAACCTCACCAAAATAAAACACAATCACGTTTACGTGGAAAATAATTTTGACTGCTTGTGACTTGTGAGTTGTGACCATTAGGAGAGAGCAAGAAAGGGGGAAAATATGAAAAAATAGAAGTTTGAGCAAAAAGAATCAATAGATATACAAGTAGGAAACAAAAACTTAAAGGAAAATTCCCTTGCAGTCACCTACTACCGGAGATTATGGCTGTGATATCACTGCCATTCCAGTTGCCTTTATCTCCATCATACGCATGTAGGGTGTTAATTTTTTTTTTAATTGGGTTTTAGTTAGGGATTAATTCAAAGTATTTTTGTGAAACTGATTGAGGGGTTTTGCTCGAATATGAGATAATATAAAAGGAAAGAGTTGATTTAGTTTTGATTATAAAAAAATATTATGGCCTCGGTTTCTGTTAGCTTCTTCTTTCTTGATTTTGTTTATCAATAACAAGTGCTCCCGTAGAAAATCAGTTATAAAACAGCACTCAATCACTATGGAACGCTCGTCGCGGAGATTTTGATGTGATTTCTAACTCCCAGCACTGTGAAAGGGTTTTTCGGAATGATGGGTCTCAAACCTGTTATAAAACGGTTGTTCTGCTACGTAACGGCCAAGCTTTTTCTTTCATGAAAGCAACCAACAACAAATGGCATACAATCATATGAAAAGGTCGCAAAAGATGAAAACCTTTACTTGATTAGAGATTTAGGGTCCGTTTGGTAGAGCGTAAAACGCTTTCCTTCAAAACAGTTTTCTCATTTTACATCGTTTGGTTTGGAGTAAAAATATTAAAATGTAAAACTTGGGGTAGAAAATGGTTTTCCACCATGTTGATAACATTTTCCTCCAAAATTGAGAGGAAATCATTTTCCATCACACTTGGAAGGAAAACACTTTTCATTACAATTGAAATGCTTGATTTTTCATCCAAAAAAACAATGAAAAATGCTGAAAATGTAAAATCAGTTTACGGGTCCATTTGGTAGGGCGGTAAAACGTTTTCCCCGAAAACAGTTTTCTCATTTTACATCGTTTGGTTTGGAGTAAAATATTTAAATGTAAAACTTGGGATGGAAAACCATGTTGAAAACATTTTCCCCCAAAATTGGGAGGTAAACATTTTCCATCACACTTGGAAGGAAAATACTTTTTCTAACAATGAAAATACTTGATTTTTCATCCAACCAAACAATGAAAAGTGCTTAAAATGTAAGATCATTTTACATGCAACCAAACAACGGAAATTCTTTATGAAAATGGGTTTTCCAATGTAAAAGGTTTTTCGAGGAAAACTATTTTCATCCGAAAATGTTTTACGCCCTACCAAACGGGCCCTAAATGCAACCAAACAATAGAAATTTTTTATGAAAATGGGTTTTCCAATGTAAAAGGTTTTTCGTGGAAAACTGTTTTCATCCAAATATATTTTACGCCCTATCAAACGGACCCTTAGAGGGAGTAAGATGTGCAAACATGGAGCATGCTTGCTATTAGCGCTATTTGGTTTTTAATTATAAAATAAAATAAACAAACAAACAAACAAACAAAAACAAAAAAAAACCAAAATAAAAAAAACCAAAACAAAAACAAAACAAAACAAAAAACAGAAATAACTGAACTAAACCAACTGTGAAGATCTGAAACAGAATTGAACTGTTTTTTGTTTACAAGTTTGGTTATGATCTGAAATCAACTGAAGCTAAACTGATTCGAAAACTTAACAAACTGAAACTGAATTAATCTGAAATCAAATTCAACTGAACCAAACTAAAGACAAAAATAACTGAACTAAAGTGACCAAAAGTCAAAAGTAATTGAACTGAAATGAACCAAATTGTTTCATAAACTAGTTAAAACACCAAAACTGGATCTGTTCAACTCCACTGTGCTACTAGCTATCATTCTTATTTTCACAACTGTATTTTTTAACACCAAAATTGATCAGTCTATTTTACTGAAATGACAATGCTACATGCTACCATTCTTATTTTCACAAAAGTTATTTTACTAAGGGTCCGTTTGGTAGGGTGTAAAACATTTTCGGATGAAAATAATTTTCCGTGAAAAACCTTTTACATTGGAAAACTTATTTTCATGAAGAATTCCGGTTGTTTGGTTGCATGTAAAATGATTCTACAATTTAAGCATTTTCCATTGTTTGGTTGAATGGAAAATCAATTATTTCACTAGTGGGGGAAAATGTTTTCCGTTCAAGTGTGATGGAAAATGTTTTCTTCCCAACTTTGGGGGAAAATGTTTTCAACATGGTGGAAAATCATTTTTGAGTCATTTTCCACTCAAAGTTTTACATTTTAATATTTTACTTCAAACCAAACTATGTAAAATGGGAAAATAGTTCTCGGAGAAAATGTTTTACAGCCAAATGGACCCTAACATATTAAGGACACCAGAAAAGACAGCTTCCATTTTTTATGCAAATAAGCATAAAATTTTTAAAAGTTCGTTGAATGACTTGTATAAACAAAAACAACAACAACAACAATAACAAAGCCTTAATTAAAAATAATTTCGGATTGGCAAAAGATAAATCATGATGAGTAATCACAAAAAATTGATTTCGGGTCGGCAAAAGATAAATCATTATGAGGAATCAAAAAAGGTCATTGGCATATAACTACTCCCTACAAAAGTCCCTATTAAATGTCAAAATTCTCCTCGAGCCTCCGAAAGCCACAAAATGTCAACAAGCCCCCTTATCCAAATTACCTTTGATCTTCCTCTACTTCTCACCTATGTTACCCCGGCACACATTTGAGTATCGTATCCTTATGACACACTTTTGTTGATAAAATTTGGAAGTTGTAAAAGCGGATGCTAACTTTGTCTACCTTCCACCTCCTCGAAGAGTTAGAGACACAGCAATTACAATTTTTAATTGTCTAAAGGAGTGGAACATTGAAAACAAGGTTAGTTTACTCCCTTGTAAGATTATTTTAACTTTCTAAGTATGTTTTCATTTCATTAATGTCATACATTTTTTTTCTATAGGTTTTTACAGTTGTAGTGGATAACACCTCACCAAAATATTCTTGCATAGACATAAGGAATGGCTTTTTCACCCAAGTACTCTCAAGGTTTTACAAAATTCACCAGGCGCCCTTACTAACTAACACCATCAACATAACCGTTAGTTTATAAAATCATTTATGTTAAATCCTACCAATTGCTCATTTAATTAATCAATTAACTCTAATAACTTGATCACGAAGCAGATTCAAGCATTGATGAGAAAGAATTGATTTTAAGTCGTTCTATGATTCAAGGGGTTCGTCCATTTGGGTTACATGGCTTTGGATTAACTCATGGTCATTGTTGCATAACACTCATGCTTGAATAAAGCCACACGCCATTTGGAAAGGAAGGCTGATTATGGGGAAAAAGATGGTTTTTGCCTATGACTTTTTTTCCCATTGCATTTGCTAGGGTTTTTCTCATATTTGGCATTGAGTCCTTTATTTCTTGTGGAGCCTTAATCATCATAAGTATGCTAAAATGCATGGAAAACAGATTCTTGAAGGTTTCTTGATTAAAAGATTGGATCTTGAAACATTTCTTGAAGTTTCTTGAAGAATCTTGAAATTTGCGCAAAAATAATGAAGCAAGTGTGGCGAGTTTTTGGCGATTTTTTCAAGTTCTTGGGCAGCAAGTTATTTTGTGATTTTTAGCTTAAAATCTGATGATTATCTTATTAATTAGTTATTTAGATAAGTTGTTAGGATATTTTCTTGATTAGGTAGTTTGTTAGAGTTTGTTAGGCAAGATAAGATCAACTTGCAATGATGAGGTGGCATACTTATCTTGTTGTGTGTTTATATTGTGAGGGCCGAATTTCTTTGTGTTTGGGCGTGTGTTTTGAGTTGTTTAGGAGTTGTTTTATTTCCTAAATAAGTTAGGAAGTTTATCCAAGGTTGTTTAGGAGTCCTAAGGTATTTGTACTATAAATACCCATGTTTTATTCAATAAAATTCATATTTTGATTGTTGTTCATAATTTTTACTCGTTATTTTTGTGTGAGAATTTCATACAAAATTACAAAAGGAATTCGAGTGTTTTGAGAGTTAAAAGCTTCAAAATATTCACCATAATTTTAGGATTTGTGAGTGAGTGTTCTCACAAAGATTAAAACAACTTTAGAATTAGATTGTTGAGTGTTCCAATCTAACCTAAGTTCGTGAGTTTCTTTGATTGTGAGTGTTCCAATTTACGAAGTTCTTTAAAATCAATCTATCTTAAGTTTAAGCCCTTAATTTGAACATAAGATATAGATCATAACTCATCATTTTCCTAAATCATATTCTTCATTAACTATCATCATCCTCTCTACTCACAACACCTCCATTAATGTCATACATTCTCTACAAGAGTGGAACATTGAAAACAAGGTTAGTTTGATCCCTTGTAATTTCTAAGTATGTTTTTATTTCATTAATGTCATACATTTTTCTATAGGTTTTTACCGTTTTAGTGGATAATGCCTCTGCAAAAGATTCTTGCATAGATATAATGAACGGCTTTTTCACAAGGTATCATCGAGGCAAAATTTATCGGATACCCTTACTAATTAACACCGTCTACAAAACCATTAGATTATAAAATCACTTTATCTTAAATCCTACCTATCACTCAATTAATTAAAGATTCAATTAACATTAATAACTTATCATTTTCCTAACTTATATCCTTCATTAACTATCATCATCCTCTCTACTCATAACACCTCCACCACCAATTGCCACAACCAACACCACCACTGATGTGAATATTGATAGAAATCGCCACTCACAACAAAGTAATCTAGTTTCCACTCTATAAAGAAACACCAAGAGTTTAGACTAGGGAAATTTCGAATAAAACTCCGTTTGATTAAAGCTTAAGCACCCTCAAACTCACTTTTGCTCTCACGTGAACATAAAGCTAAAGCACCAATTCACAAGATAATGTATATTGTTTTTGAACGAAAACAATAAGAAAAAAAACACAACTTTAATGTTGACTTTTATTTCACAAACAAACTATGTTGTTACAAAGAAATTTCAAGGCTATTTATAGAATAACCAAGAACTAAATCCTAACAACTTCTTAGGGCTCAAAGAAACAAAGACACGTGAAAAACCAAGAAAAAACGCCCCAAATTGTCCACTTGCACAAGTTGCACAACAAACTCAAGATAAGATTGCCACATCATCTTGCCACTTGATCTTATCTTGCTAACAAACTCTAACTAACTCTAACTAACTAGATTCTATTCTAACAACTTGACTAATTAATTAATTAACAAAATAATCAACAAATCTCCCTAAAATTATACGCCATTTTCATGTTGCCCAAGTAGCTTGAAAATCGTCAAAAATCTCGCCAAAGCCTTCGCTATTTTTGCGCAATTTCAAGAACTTTTTCAATCTTCAAGAAATGTTTCAAGATTCAATCTTTTAATCAAGAAACCATTTTCCATGCATTTTAGGATGATTATGATGATCAAGACTCAACAAAAAACGAAGACACCTATGTCTAAAATGAGAAAAACCGTAGCAACTGCAGTGGAAAAAAACCATAGGCAAAATCATATCCACTAACACTATAAACACTACGAAAATCTTTTGGTGAGGATTTAATTGCATGTGACTATGCACACATAAATGCTAGATTTAGATGCACCCAATTGCCTTGTGTCACCAAAGGCCACCAGTTCACCTAATGTTGCATTGTTCTTAGCTGCATCCATCAAATCATCGAAGTTATCGTGATATATACCTTGATTCATATTAACCACCACCACTACACCCAATGACCACCATCACCTCCATCTCGCCACTACTATCACCACAATGAACATAACCACCTCATCACTAACATCACCACACCAAGTTTGGCTTTGAACCACTATCACCAGCAGCACCTTGGCCACCCCTGTCCAAATTCAAGTACTAGAAAAAACTTGGCTTTATCACCAACATCTTCATCCTTGTCAAACTTAGGACAAATTGCATGCACATGTATACTTTTGTCCAATTTTAAGCACCTTACTCAATTAATGTCCACATTTAATGTCCATAGAAGAGAATGGAAGACCCATCCAACAAGCCTCAACTTAAGCCCATGTTCCTCAAAATTGTAACAAGATACCCACCAAAATCAACCAATTTGCCCAATAATTAAAAATTAAGCCTTTTCGTTAAACAAATTTCTTTCGACCCTTTTCTTTTTTCAAGCATTTTTTGCTTTAATGGTGGTTATAGAGGATAGAGGAAGACACGGTGCTTTGATGGTGGTGATGGAGGATAGAGAAAGAGATGGTGATTGTTTTAACAGTGAGGTAGAGACGGCAGGGAGAGGTCGCAATTAGAACCATAATCCATGAAATTTGAGATACCACAGAGTATATCGTAAATTAAGTTTTCCCAATAAATGGCTAATACCATCCAAAGGGCATGTGGTGAATTTGCTATAAACCTCACAAGCACCTCTGTATTTTTTGAAACAACAAGAGTACCCAATAAATATTGTAAAAGCCCAAGGGTATCCGGTGAAAAAGCCATATAATGAAAGATACATTCTCATTAACAAAAAGGTTGATTTGTGGTGAAAAAGCCATATAATGAAACATACATTCTCATTAACAAAAAGGTTGATTTGTGGTGGACCATTATTTCATGTCCATTGTGATGCACTCATTTTGAACATTATGATTCAACATGGCCTCAAGCTAGCCAAAATCATTGTTGGAAATGTGCAGGACACCATTGATTATCTTAATGGAGGTAAGCATCCATTGAAGAAGTTCGCTGAGCTAGTCCAACAATTCAACTAGAAAGAGAGGAGATTGGTTCTTGAATGCAATACACGATGGAATTCAACCATTGACATGTTAAAATGTGCACTCAAATTAAAGAGGTGTTTTTTAGTTTTGCTATAGAAGATTGCGATTATGGTTTTTGTCCAAGTGCTCGTGATTAGGGAAAAATTGAGCAATTGGGAGAGATTTTGGAAGTTTTTTATGAGGCTATTATGACTATGTCACAGTCAGAATACCCCACTTCTAATTTATTTCATGGAGAGGTTTATAGAGTCAAAAAAATGCTAGATAGTAAGTCTGATTCAAGTGATGTATTTGTTAACAAAATGTTAAAATACATGAACTAAAGATTTGATAAGTATTAGAGTGAGT
Source organism: Suaeda aralocaspica (assembly GCA_016808085.1). NCBI lineage: Eukaryota > Viridiplantae > Streptophyta > Magnoliopsida > Caryophyllales > Amaranthaceae > Suaeda > Suaeda aralocaspica. Next base: position 600,435 of record PYUH01000284.1, read on the forward strand.
GTAACTTGTGGATGTATGTAGTTGTGTTGGACCCTCAAATTAAAATGCAAAATCATGACTCTTAAAATTGTTTTTCCGACATTGTTCACTAGTGATGTTGCTAGGGAGAACATTCATAGAGTTAAAGCAACTTTGGCTGAGCTTTAACGATGAGCATTCTATTTTGTATCCTTCTTCAAGCACCCGTCAATGTGGAGATACAAGTACAATTGACGGTGCCAGTGTGCTAGTGTTGGTGTTGAGAAGAGAATGACAGGAATGTTTGATTATACAAGACGAAGGTGCTAGGTCTCGAAAACCATTTGAGATTAGAAAATCAGAAATGGAGGCGTATCTTGAGCAATGATGCATTGTTATTGAGTATGATGATGGTGCTTCATTCAATATTTTGGAATGGTGGAAGGATAGAGCTAAGTATCCTATTTAATATAGAACCCTTACTACTGAGGCTAGAAGTCGTGTGATTGATTTCTAAAGGTCTTCCTTGAGTCCAAAAACCATGTCAATGTTGATTTGAACTAGAGATTGGTGAATCACTTCATGGGGTGAACAAAAAGAACAACGTAAGAATTTCATAAAATTGGTGTATTTGTACAAAACTTATTAATTTCCTAATCAATCAATCGAAGCCTTAGTCTCATAATTGGGGTCGGCTACATGAACCAAAATTGATGATTCCAAGTGGTCACCTACATAAATTTTCCACCACCATCCCCTGCGATCAAGAATCTCATTCTTCGGTAAAAGCTTCCTAACTTTTCTAACACCTTCCAACCAAATCATTTTCAATCTCCCCTTACCTCGCTAGAGATCTCCCAAATTAGACTTTTCACACCAATGCTCCTTGAAGTCTCCATCGACAGGTGCAAGCCAATGCATTTTCCTTAGTGTGCTTGCAATGTCTGCGACACCAACTTTCCTCCTAATAACTTCACTTCTGATTTTATCCCTAAGAGTATTCCCACACATCCATCTCAATATCCACATTTTCGTAAACTCTACCTTTTGAATTCGCTCCTTAAAAGTCTTGTTGTACCATAGAGAAAGACCAACGGCAGTCCTATAGAATTTGCCCTTCAACTTTAAAGGAAGGAATGCTTCGGTCACACAACACTCTCGTGGCTGCTCTCCATCCGTGAGTAACATCTTGGTCAGTATCACCGTTCTTTTGAATAATTGACCCAAGATATTTTTAACATTCCCTCATGTCTAACACTTTTCCGTCCAACCTCATCATAGCATTACTTGCCCCTCTCTGTGCCCCAAAGCGACATTTCATGTATCCCGTTTTGCTTCGACTTAGCTTAAACTCTCTAGACTCCAACATTTGTAATATAACTTATTTACTTGTTCCTTTTTTTTAGACAAGGTAGAATAACCGAAGGAAGTTATTCCCGTTAGAATAGCATCATAGTTGTACTTTATATGTGAACTTTTTTTTTGTTGATGAACTTCTATTTTGTTATGGAATTTTTATGGTGTAATATTATGTTGAATTCTTAGAACAGTCTACCTGTAACTTTTGAACTCTTTAAAGAGCTCACTCTTATTTTATTCAAAGATTTGAGTTGGAAATGTGCAAGCAAGAAGGATTCTCTACTCAATAGAAGACATTAGTGATGTAGGTCTACTCCGTCTCCAATAGAAGCTATACATAATTTTATAATTACAATATTCCTGTTTTAATCATGCCCAAACTAATATTTAAAGACTTCAATTCTAAGACATTAATCTAACGCAACATATAATCAAACTAATATTCCACAAGTAAACTTCACTGAGCAAACCAATTTCCAATAAAAAAGAGGAAATGTGAGTAAATAGGCACTCACAGGAAGCGATGCAAGAGCAGGGAAAGGGTCTGGAGCCTCATAAAGCTTCTGATAGATATTAAGAAAAGCATTTTCCCCAAATTTTGCACGCTTTGTAAGGTTGTCAACTTCTTCCTGGTATCCCTTGAGTAATGAATAGAATAAACTCAATTTCTCCTCCGATGAAGCTTTCTTGAAGTCTATCTCCAAATACAACACGAACAACCATCAATCAATAAGACAACAATATATGTATAACTACCTCCGTAGCAATTTAGTTGAAAAGATTTGACCCATCGAGAGTATGTCAATTAGTTGCAATGAATTTGTTACGGACGTCGCATTTACATATCAAGAGTATGATAGATTATAACCTCGAGTACTCTCAGCAAGTTTGCGGCGATTCTTCTGGCTATTCTCTTGGTTTTCGGCTATCCGAAGCCCTTGCTCATCTAACAAACTTTTTTCCTTCTCCAAATCAAATTCTACGGCGAATAAAAACGATAACAATACAATCAGACTAACGTTTTTGTCATTTTTAGTTGTTCAACAAATTTGATTAACGAAATAGATATTTGTTGATAAATAACGTATGACGAAGATTAAATTACCTTTCCAGAAATTGGCAACAACGGAGATAGGAGAAGAAGATGCTGATGTCGATTTTTCTTTGTCTAATCCAACTTGAAGAACCTCCATTGATGGATTTTGGATCTGAGATCAAGGGTTTGATGACCTCGGGTAATCTAGGGTTTGATCATTCACGAAATTAAGCGCGGGAAGTGAAAGATTTAGATCTGAGATTTTAGAATAAAAAATGAGGGAGGCGTATAGTGGTTCACTACTGCACTTCATCTTCGGTTGCATGTCATGCGGAAATTTTGCACCGACTTGCTATTCGATATCCACATTTTACTAAGGTGAGGTTCACATTTCAACCTTTCGTATAGTGGTTCGCATGTCATGCGGAACCTCCATTGTCCTCCTCTTTCCTAACCATCACCATCGAAAATTTATCATCAGCTACTGAAGCAAGTGGAGTGACACGTTTAGGCTGTGGACGGGAAATATCGGACGAAGAAGAAGCGGTAACTTCAATCAGCGTTTAGAGTTAACGCTTGTTTGTAAAATGAACGTATAAAAAAAAGCAATGGTTCTATGAAATCAGCGCATAATCCAGGTGCTTATTCTATGGAACTGACATGTGTTTTTTTTCTGTCAGTCTCATGGAACAGGCACCTGGATTAGGTGATGTAAATTTGAGCATAGGTGAGTTATTTAAATCAAAACCAATAGTGGATGAGCCAATCTATCTTATGTTGAATCCAATTAGATTTAAAAAGGATAAAACACAGGTGTCAGTGACAATGGTAAAGATTGATGGTGTTGTGGATGATAGTAGTGGGTTGATGATGTTGTAGATGATAGTGGTGGCTATATAGATAGCTATCAATGCCAACACCATTAGTCACTAATACATTGAACTTGGTGGAGTAAGGTGTTAATTGACAATGGTGTATCATTGAATTATCACTTTACAGGATGGATGGTGGATTTAGGGAATAAGTTGATTTTGTCTATGAGGTTTTTCGCACTTCACTTGATAGGGTTTTTCTCATTTTGGACATTATTGTTTTTATGTGTGAGTCATTGTGCTAGTGTTTTCCTTCAAGATTATCTTTGGAGCTTGGTGGATGGTTTCTTAAAAAATTGTTGATTAAAAGATTCATTCTTGAAAGGTTTTTTGATTTAAAGATTAATTCTTGGAAGAATTCTTGAAAGATTGAAGCAAATCTTGAAAATTCAAGAAAATGAAGCATTGTTTCTTGGCGTGTGTTTAGACGAGCTCAAGATAAGTTTTGGGCTTGGTTGTGGAGTGGTTCTAGTGGATAAAATTGAAGATTTTGTGTTGTTTATCTTGTTTTTAGATATTTTGTTAGAACAAAATCTTAATTAGTTATGATTTGTGCAAGTTGATGATTAGATAATATCAAGTTGTGCAAGTGGATTGTACTTGCAAGTGGCCGGTTGTATGGTAGCACAAGTGGATCGACTTGGACGTGATTTTTCCTTTTTTTTGTTAGTTTTCTAAGTTTGTTAGGATTTGTTACAGTTCTTATAAGGTTGTTAGGATATTTTGTACTATAAAAAGCCTAAGAATTCCATGTAACAACATAAGTTTTTTTGTGTGATCAAAAATCAATAAAATTCGTGTGTTTTCTCTTTTTGTGCAATTAAGGAGTTTATTGTTCAAGTAGCCTCATAAATTCGTGATTTAGGAGTAGAGATCGAATTTAGAACCTAGTTAATTAGTTTCAGGAGTGATCTAATTAATTAGCCATCAATTAAATTCGTCCAGGAGTGGGGATTTAATTGACTTTCACGTGAGTTTTGAGTGATATTTGCGAGTACCACTTAAAATCCACATTAATTTGATATCAGATGTCAGAGTTTTTTCGATCCTATCATGGGGGAATCAAATTCGACAAAATTAACTCAAGACATACTGGAGGATGATGATGGTGATGAGGATTATAATTCTTCTTCATCATCAGATTCAGATAAAAAAAACGTCCAAAGGATAAGCATAAACTTGATGATCGTGGCATTAAATTTGATGACTTCACAAGTCAAGGTACATCAGATGACTACCTTGAATGGGAGAGACAAGTGGAGAAGATCGCTGAATATAAAGGTCTTGATGATCGAAAAACCTTTAAGATTGCTTACATTCGACTGACAAAGAATGCAGGTTTGTGGTATGAAGGATGAAAAGCCAAAAGGAAACGTTAAGACAAAGAAAAAATTATCACTTGGTCTCATCTGAAAAAGAAACTACGTGACAAATATGTTCCTTTTGATTTTGATCAGCAGAACTATGTGAAATTAACTTCTTTGTATCAGGGAACTATGAGTGTGCGAGAATATATTGCCGAATGTGAACGTTTATCGTTACTTTGTGATTTGAAGGAACTTGAGCATATGAAGGTGGCCAGGTTTCCGAAAGGATTGAACAAAAATATTGACAAGGAACTTGATTTGGCGCAATACCATACATTTAATGATCTTTGCAAACTTGCATTGAAAGTTGAAAAACGTGCCAAAGAGGAATCCTAAAGGAGTTTCATGCCTTTCACATGGAAATCTGCTTACGATTCTCAGGATTTGAATAAACGCACAAAAGCAAATCCACAAGCAACACCAGTTCCTACAACTCCTAGCTCTTCAGGAGACAAACCAAAGAAGGTGGTTTCAAAAGCTAAATATGAAGATCGCAGAAGGTGTTTTAAGTGTAAAGGTCATGGACATCTTGCATCCACTTGTCCTACCAGACGCACATTAGTTATGGAGATGACTAAATTGTGAGACACTGAAGAAGATATCTATCAGATTGTAGTCGAAGATGATGAGGACATCATTCAAAATCAGAAGAGGAGGATACTGATGAAGACATTCGAGAAACTGTGAATCAACCTCCTTTACTACAGAGTGGCGAAGCATTTGTGGTGAGAAGGGCCTTACATTCAGCTGTGGAGCCTCATGCAACGCAAAGGGAGAGTCTGTTTCATAGTCTCTGCAAAATTGGACCATATTTATGCAATCTAGTCATTAATAGTGGTTCTTGCACTAATGTAGCGTACAAGGAATTGATTAAAAGGCTACAACTTACTCAAAGAGATCATGGTAGTCCACACAAACTTAATTGGCTTGATGATACTAAAGGAATTGAAGTAAAGAAGCAAACAATGGTTAATTTCACCATTGGACTATACAATGACGAATTGTGGTGTGATGTTGTGCCCAATTAATTTCATAGTAAAGAAGCGCGTTTTTAATTCTTAATCTTTCCTTAATTACCCCAATTAAGCATGACAACACTTATACCCATAGCTAGACTTCAAAATTCAAAATAAAAGCCAAACTAAGTTAAACTAAACTACAAAAACAAACTAAAAACTCACAAAAACAAACAAACACATGCAAAACGAGAAAGAAAGGTATAGAAAGCTCGGGTTGCATCCCGATAACGCTTTTTTAAGGTCACTAGCTTGACCATGGCTGCATTAGTGATCAAGGTGCTTTAGGATCATCGAGTTGGATGACTTCAACCAAACCGTTGACATCTCCTTCATCGTACGACTTCAACCTTTGACCGTTGACCTTGAATAATTCACCTTTTTCACTTTGAACTTCAACATAACCGAATTTGCTCAAATTTGTCACTGTAAAGGGACCACTCCATCTAGATTTCAGCTTTCCAGGGAATAATCGAAGTCTTGAGTTAAAAATTAAAACCTTATCGCCAACTCGAAACTCCCTTTCCATTATTCGTTTATTGTGTCATAAAGCCTCATAAAGCTTACTACTCAAATCTTTTCTCAATTTCGCAACCGTCTTTTCTAGAATGGATTTGATGATTTCTCGATTCGAAACCTCCACCTGACCGCTGGTTTGTGGATGGTATGCCAATCCTATTCTGTGGTAAACGCCATATTTCTCTAGCAACTTATCTAACCTCTTCTCATGAAAGTGTGTTCCCCCATCACTAATGATAGCTCTAGGGACTCCGAACCTAGGAAAAATAACCTGCTTAAACAGTCGCAAAATTTTGTTAGAATCACAATGGGAGGTAGCAATTTCTTCCACCCACTTAGAAACAAAATCCACAGCAACTAATATATAACGGTTACCATTAGAAGAAGGAAAGGGCCCCATATAATCAATACCCCAAACATCGAAAATTTCAACTTCTAAGATACCTGTTTGAGGCATTTTATGCCTTTTTGAGATATTGCCTATTCGTTCGCACGAATCACAAGACATGACAAAATCTCTAGCATCCTTAAGTATTGTAGGCCAATAAAAACCTGATTGTAATAATTTGAACATTGTTTTAGCGGGCCTAGCATGTCCTCCATAAGGTGATGAGTGGCAATGATGAAGAATTCCGTAGACTTCCCATTCTGGTACACACTTGCGATATAAGCACTCTGCACACTCACGAAACAAGTTAGGGTCATCCGAAAAATAACACCAAACATCATGTAAAAACATTTTTCTTTGTTGATAAGTGAAATCGGGAGGTAAAACTCCTCCTACTATCAGCAAACCATGGAGTTTATAAATCACAGCTAAGAGATGATCATCAAGAAAAGAATCATCTATGGGGATTGAGATCTCCCCATTGTCATACTGAATCCTAGATAGATGATCTGCTACCACATTTTCTGAACCTTTCTTATCACGTATTTCTAGATCGAACTCTTGAAGGTAAAATCCACCTAAGAAGCCTCGGTTTTGCTTCTTTCTTCCCAAGTAAGTACTTTAAAGCTGCATGGTCAGTATAAATGATAACTTTCAAACCTATAAGATAAGAACAAAATTTATCCAAAGCATATGCTATAGCAAGCAATTCTTTCTCTGTTGTGGCATAGTTAACCTGAGTTCGATCTAAAGTGTTACTAGCATAGTAAATAGCATGCAAAATCTTATCTTTCGTTTGACCTATCACGGCACCTACAGTATAGTCACTAGCATCACACATAATTTCAAAAGGCAATTTCCAATCAGGTGATTGAATAACGGGTGCTGAGATTAGTGCTTGTTTGATCAAATTAAAAGATTCAAGGCATTCATCTGTGAATTTAAATCCAGAATCTTTTAATAGCAATTGAGTTAAGGGTTTAGCAATTTTGGAAAAATCTTTAAAAAAATCGGCAGTAAAACCCTGCATGACCTAGAAAACTTCTAAAACCTTTTACACTTACTGGTGGAGGTAATTGTTCAATAACTTGAATTTTAGCCTTATAAACTTTAATACCTCTTACAGAGACTAGATGTCCTAAGACAACTCCTTCTGTCACCATAAAGTGACAGTTCTCCTAATTGAGGACCAAACTCACCTGTTTTCAGCACTTTAGTTAAATTAGCCAAACAGGAATCAAAATTAGTACCATAGACACTAAATTAATCCATGAAGACTTCCACACTAGACTCTATGTACTCAGACCATAGACACTAAATGGCCATCATACATCGTTGAAAGGTAGTAGGAGCATTACATGGACCAAAGGGCATTCTACGGTAAGCAAAAGTACCATAAGGACATGTAAATGTTGTTTTTTATTGATCATTAGGATGGATAGGTATTTGGAAGAAACCAGAGTAACCATCTAGATAACATAAGTAATTGTTCTTTGCTAAACTTTCTAACATTTGATCAGTAAAAGGGAGAGGGAAAAGATCCTTTTTAGTGGCAACATTTAATTTTCAATAATCAATGCACATTCACCAACCTGTAACAACTCTAGTAGGAATAAGTTCATTTTTATCATTACGCACAACAGTTATTCCTCCCTTCTAAGGGACTACTAGCACTAGACTTACCCATTCAGAATCTGGCACAACATAGATGATACCTGCATCAAGAAGTTTAAGAACTTCTTTCTTCACCACTTCCTGCATGTTAGGGTTAAGTCTCCTTTGTCCCTGTATACAAGGCTTATGGCCTTCCTCTAAATGAATTCTATGCATGCAAAAATCAGGACTTATTCCAGTCAAATCATCAAGTTTATAACCAATAACCTTTTTATGAGCTTTGAGAACAGTTAATAACTTTTCAAGTTGACGATCGGTAAGCTTAGAACTATATATGACTGGATATATCTCATCGTCATCCAGAAAAGCATATTTCAAATTAGGGGGAAGGGTTTCCATTTCGCGTTGTGTTACCTCCTTGACAGAGCATGATTGTTGAGGCAACGAATGATAGTTTTGGCTTTCTTCTAGAGTCATCTTCTCACTGTTCAAATCATAGCCAATGGCATCAATTTTCAAATCTCTTTCTCCTGCATCAGCATCCAAACATAAAAGGGCCTCTAGAGGATCCTTTTTAAGGGATCGAGGCATGTCATCCAAAACAATCTCAATCATAATATCGATCCTATAGCATGATTGCTCTATCATGGGATTTTTCATTGGATTATTAACATTAAATGTTACTTTATCATCTCCTATAGAAAGGGTTAGACTTCCATTTTTAACATCAATGACGGCACCTGCAGTATGTAAGAAAGGTCTACCAAGTATGATAGGGACGTGAGCATCCTCATCAATATCTAAAACGACAAAATAACCAGGAATAAAGAATTTTCCTACTCTAACAGGCACATCTTCTAAAACACGCTTAGGGTATTTTACAGTCCTATCCGCCATTTGCAAAGTAACATTAGTAACTTTGAACTCTCCCATGTCAAGCTTCCTGAATATTGATAAGGGCATAACACTGACACTATATCCTAAATCACATAGAGGTTTATCAATAAACAAAGGACCTATATTACATGGAATTGAAAAACTACCGGATCCTTGAACTGAGGAGGAGATTTATTTTGAAGGATCGCACTACACTCCTCGGTGAGTGCAACTGTCTCTGTTACATTCAACTCGCGTTTCCTGCTCAAAATATCTTCCAAAAATTTAGTATAAGTAGGAACTTGAGTAATCAAATCAGTGAAAGGTACAGTAACTTGCAAATTCTTAACTATTTCAAGAAATTTTTGAAAGTGATTATCGTTCTTACTCCTGGTTACCCTGTTCGGAAAGGGCAACAACACCGTTGAGGGAGAAATCGTATCGGTAACTGAATCAGCTGGTGGAGCTTGCTTCTTTGGTGCTTCTTTATCCTTTGAGGCTTCATTCTCCTTTTCTACAATTGCTTCCTCAAGGTCTTTAATAACAACCGAACTAGTCCTCCTCATTCTATCTGCTGCATTGGTAGTATCATCATTAGGCATTCTAGGACTTTCATAGTAAGTACTGCTCCTTGTTGCAATGGTGTTGCAATCATCACAAGGCTAGGTGGATTGCTTGATGGGGCATTTGATGGAGCAGGTTGAGGGGGAAGTTAGCCTTGTTGTCTTTGTGATGATGATTGGGCAATTTGTGCTACTTGAGTTTCCAATTGTCGATTGTGGGCCTGCATAGCTTCCATAGCTTTCTACATCTGCATCATCATATTCTTCAGTTCTGAAAAGTCATTGCTAGTTGGCTATGGAGGTGTTGGGAGTGGTGTTAGAGGTGGTGGCCTACTGAAACCCGGTGGTTGAGGTGGAGCAAATCGTTGAACTTGCTGTTGCTGTGGTGCAAAATTTTGTTGTTGCGGATTTTGAGTATTAATAGTATTCTTGTAAGAGAAGTATGGATGATTCTTCCAACCTGGATTGTATGTATTGGAGATTGAATTATTTTTATAAGCTTGAAATGCACATACTTGCTCCATAGAACTATGGCATGTTTGAGTACTATGCCCAAAAGACCCGCATAAACCACAGAAGACATCAATAGCTCCCGAAAGTGAAGCCATTGCGGCTACCGTCATTGGATTAGAGGATGGTGTGTTTATCTTGTCTAGATTCTCATGGATTGCATTGATTTGTGAAGCCAAACTCTCATATTTGTCATCTACCACATGTTTTTCAGTTTCTACTCTCACTACCCAAACCATTGTAGAAAGACTGCACTAAAAATCACTTCTCAAGACCATGATGAGGGCACATTCTCAACAACTCTTTAAATCTCCCCCATGCATCGTGAAGCATTTCATCGGTTTCTTGGTGGAAATTCGTAATTTGACTCCTAAGTTGTGCAGTTCTTTCCGAAGGATAGTACTTCCTTTGAGAAGTAAGAGCCAATTCATCCCAACTATTGATAGTATCCATGTTTAGACCATTTAACCAAGAACGAGCATTGTCCTTCAATGAGAATGGGAACATTATACGTCGTATATTCCTGGGTCACACCAGCTTGCTTAATTGTATTGCAGTACTGAATGAAGTTATTCAAATGCAAATCCGAATCTTCCTTCAATGTTCTTGCAAATTGATTCCTTTCTACCACATTCACCAAATCTGGCTTCAATTCGAAATTCAAAGCCTCTGTATCAGGAACTCGATAACCACCTCCTGCTGTTGCAGAACTCGGTTGAGAATAGTCTTTAAGGACCTTGGTGGTGGCAGCGGCGGTGGTGCATCATTCCGTGGTACGTTGTTCTCGTTGAAATGTGATTCTGCCATCTCTTCCTTATTAGAACTATCGAAAATATTCAAATCAGCAAAAAGTTGTGTCAGATAAGTCAATATCTGTTCGGAAAGAATGACTCTCCGCAATCTCCACTTCCTTCTACGACTCCGCTTATGCAATGATCTTTCCAGTTCAAGATCAATCCAAACAAGCATACAACCTAATGCCTGCACACAATCAAAACTCGAAATAGAAATGAGTACTACCTCTAAGAACGTGAAGGTTCCATGAGGTGAGGATGTAAAACAAAAATTAAAAACGAAAAGAACAATTTAAACCCGACTAATAGAATTAAAAATTGTCCCCGGCAACGGCGCCAAAATCTGAACAAGGCTATCGCACACCTCTAAAAAAACCGAACAACTTTAACTAATATAGCTAAGGAAGTAGCGATCGAATCCTCAGAGAAGCGATTAAACTCTATTAGTTATAAAAAGTCTAAACTGTGTAGGGGCCTTTGGGGAAAGATCTAAAAAGACTACTAAAACTAAGAAAACAATGACTAAAACTAAGGAAATAACGGGAAATTGACGAATTAACTCTTATAATAGAGACCTAGGGCAGTTGGTTCACTATGATCAACCAACAAACTCATAAAACGCGCTCATTAATCAATTCATTAACATTCATTGAACTAGGGCCCACTAATTCTCTCGAAATTAGACTCCCTCAAAACTCCTCTACCGGCTCTTGCTCGCATAAAGCCGTTTTGTCTATTATTCAGTGATCTAATAGTGGTAATCTTAACTCTGGGCCTCAATTTCGACAATTGCCTAACTCACAACTAAATCTGACCATAATTTAATTGCAATCGATAGAAATCAATGACAGGAATTCAACTAAAAACCAAGAATTAATTAACGAACATAAAATAAATTCACAACATGATCATAGATTCCCTAGCCCTAGAGAAAAAGACTACTCACTCATGGCTAAGGAAACTAAAACAAAAACAAATTCAAATAACAAAGCCATAACATGAACTAATTAAAACTAGAATTAAAACGAAATTAATTACTAAGAAATTAAACTAATCAACTAAATTAATAAAACTAAATAAACTAAACTAAAAACTAACAAACTAAAAAGATTCATAAATTAAAATGAATTGAAAAGCAAAAGGAAAGATATTACCAAAGGAATGGTTGAATTTCATTAATTGAAACTGAAACGTCAAGAACAAATTAATTGCTTCTAAAATTCTAGAGAGGGAAGTGTTTTCGGATTTCTAAGTCTCAAAATATGTTAAAAACTAGTTAGGGTCGAGCACCCAATACATAGAGTATTTATAGGATTTAGGTTTAAATTATAATAAACACACGAAGCAAAACCGCGCGGAAAAATCGAACGGACCAAAAAACTTGCCACCTGCGCCCGCATAGGTCAAATTGTGTTTCTTCCCTACGTCCGTAGGTGCTCTCTTTTGTGAGTTCTGATACTTCTGATCTATGTTCCGGGCACATAAGGGAATGAAGCTTACAAGGCTGCTCTCACATGATACTTATACGACTAAAGTTTAACGATCTTCATGGATTCATCGCTCGATCTCTTCGAATCTTATTTGTAGCTTCTCATAACTTGGCACACATCCCGAGACAAGTACATTTTGACTCGTTTTAGCTCCTAATGACTTCATAAATCCCTATTACGCTCATGTAACATGTAAAACAAACCGAAAACCGCGCGTAATAACCGAGAAAGCATAGAATAACCGTAAAAAGCTTTAAAAGTCTACTAAAGACGCTAAAACCGTTCCAAAACATAACTTAACATCGAAAGACGATATTTAATCAAAACAAAGCCACAATCTTAACTATTTAGCACAAGAATCAATCGAAAATGAAGGGAAAACACAACATAAAACACGTATATCACTAGTGCATAAAAATAATACATGCTTGCATAAGGTATAGCAAAAACAATAAGACGTTAATAATATATACTCTAAAATGGCTATATACATATTAAAAAGGCATAGAATAATTGTGCTTACTATATCATTAACCAAAAGCTGTCATGAAGATGAATATTAATTTTACCTACTTGACATTTGATAATAAGGAAATAGAAGACTAACAGACCTTTACAATCACATTATTGTCACCTAATAATGTTGTCCAAAATGTGAATGACTCATACACACAAGCACATAGATCCTCAAAAAGTTATTCCACCTCTAATTTGGTAAATTAGTCCCCTTAAGATGACTCCAATATGAAAATTACTCGATAAAAACTAACCAACTAACCAATAGTTTCTAAAGCCTGAACTGACAGTTTATACAAGTTGATTATATTTTGTTACATATCAATTTAGTTACATATGTAAAAGCATATGTAAAAGTAAGAATAGAATTGGTGAACTTTCATTAATTAGCCGAGAATACACAAGATTCCACTCAAATAGACGGTAAACATAAATATAGAGCATGGAACAAGTAATTAAAACTAAGTTGATTGGGCAGAACAGAACACGTAAGGAACAGTAACAAATCAAATGATAAGTTTCTATGACAATAGAACTATATAACACCATTGAAAAGAGTCACTACTCTTACTAGATATGTAACACCCTGTAATATCTTCACTTTCCTCCTTTAGATTTCCGGAAATATAATATAAATATAACAGAAAATGTAACACCCCCATATCTTGGTCACCATAAACAATGCTAAAACAACCCATCCTTTCAAAAATCAAAGGCTTCCAATACATGGGAGTGGTACTCGTTACCCTCATTCACTAAGGAAGTGAGGATAGAAACTTTAATATAATTTTTAAACCGTATTAATAATATAATTTCGTAGCAGAATAATTATCTTTCATAAATTTATTTACAAAAAATCTAATTTTCCAAACCAAATTGAGAAAAAGAAAACAATTCTAGAAACATATTACAAAACAAGATCTTTAAGAATTTCAAAAAAATCAAAAGCTAATGTTCCAAAAGCATAACATTATTCATAATAGTTAAGTCTTCAAGCATCCTAAGCCAATCCTCACTCATACTGCTCATAAAACTCACCTGCAATACACGAATAGTGAAAAAACAAAGCAAAAAAAAAAAAAAAGAAAAAAAAAAAAAAAAAACAAAAAAAAAGAAAAAACTGAGTAAGCTCGACTCTACCCCGTAAAACGGGTTTCAGTTTTGAAAAGCTTTGCATATACATACAAGAAACATAACTCAATCAAAGAAGAAACATGAAACAACATTGATAAAGCTTTAGCAACATAAGGAAATACAATAACAAACATTATCAAGATCTAAGAACAAATTCTTTTGATTATAAACAAGATTCATCATTGAGAATCAACATTCCAAACATCTCATCAATTTTGAGAATAGAGTCAAAACTCATCTTAAAGCTTTAAAATATCTTTGTGACCACTTTGATTAAAATTGGGAAAGAGAACAGGGTTAGCAGAGCAGCACATTAGCCTTTATGCTAACTTAGCGATAGATTAATGGCCGACAGATTTTGACAGAGTCTTAAGTGTGCACACCCCCCACGAACTATGCGACTTTTTCACGCAGGGAGCTATGGAGTAGACGATACAGTTCAAACTATGGGACTTTTTCACCTAGGGAGTAGAACCAAAATAAAAACAATATAACTCCTAAAAGTTTAGGCGCGTTCATCACCCTTAGGGGTAAGAGCTACCCATAAAGGCTTCTTTCCCATCAAGATTAGAATACATTTTAAACTGAATTTTGTGATCACTTCTTGGTTATTCATTTTAGCGAGAAAGATTTAAACAACTAAACTCAAAAGACATGAAACATGACATGTATAAACAAGGCATGATTAAGAAACAAAAATAAAGTTTCAAACATAAAAAAGATTAAGTAAAGCATAACATGATTTTCAAACATGAAAACATAACACTTTAGAACAAAGAAACAAAGTTTAGAAAATTAAATCTAATTGAATAAAACACTTATTTAAAGAAAAGAAAAGAGAAATAAGAGTTGAAAACATGTGATAAAATAAGTAGTAAACTAAGCTTAGAAAATTAGAAGTCTGTTTCTAAACAACTTAAGAAATTATATTTTAATTAAACAACTTTTAAGAATTAAATTAAACTAAGTGAAATCATCTTTTTAAAATCAAAGTAGTATTATAATTAAGTTCTAAACATAATTTTAAACAAACTTTATTTCATTATAGATATATAATATATAAACCTTGAAAAAAAATTAGAAATTATAAACTTTATTATAAATAACTTATAAATTAAATTTAGGTTTCAAAAATTAATCATTTACTTTATTTTAATTTGTTTTTTTTTTTAATAAAAATCAAAAATTAATTATATTTTTTAATTTATAACTCACGAAAATAATAATAATAATAGAAAAATAATAAAAAAAATAATTTACATACATGTATATAAAAAAACGCCACTCATGGAAAACAAAAGAAGAAAAACCTCATCATGATTCACAATTCCATAGTTCAAAAATTCAACTCTTTAAACATGGTTTAACAACATAAAACTTAACATGCTTCATCATGGATTTCAAGGACAAAAACATGAATATATACATACTCACAAACATGAAGAAAAATATACTTAAAAACATGATTTTATGGCTAACACAAAATTTTGAGGAGAGGGAAAACATGGGCTTCATGAATTGTTTTTCAAAACCAAAAATCTTATGAGGTTTTCTAAAGGTGTAGGCATTGAAAACTTACCGTGAAAATGCAAGAAAATAGTTAAAACCCACTTAGAAAACTTGAACACAAAGTCCTCTTTGAAGCTTCAAAAGCCCGCTTGAAGACCTTGAATCCGATGCTTGTTTTTATGCTTGTTTCGATTGATTTTTGTAAGAGATTTTGATTCTGGTTTTTTTTTTTTGGTTTTATTACTGTATTTATGAAGTATATTAGCTTATTTTATATGAGAAAAATTATGGTGAAAGCTTGTGAAAATGGTGAGAAATAAGACAGGAGAAAAGGCTGTAACAAAGGGTGGAAAAAGGTGTAAGGTGAGGGGTTTATATAGGGGTGAAAGAGAGGAAGTCAAAAGTGGTAAATAGGATGGGGGAAGGCCGGCCGAAGAGGGGAAGAATGAGGATGAGAGGTGAGGTGGGTTGTAGAGTAAAAGAGGAGAGAAAGGGGATGTATTTTGAATGCATTGAATATGATGCATGGAATTTGATTTTTACAACATGGAAATTGTTTTTGCGGCATGAATAAATCACGGCACTTAAATAAAAATGCATGGACATATATTACATCATCTAATCAGAAAAAATAATCTAATATAAACACACAAACACACCTAGGAAAAATGCCACTCACACACACACAACAACAACAAAAGCACAACACACAAAAACAAAGTAAAATTGTGGGAAAAATTTTTTTTGCTTATAAATAATTTATAAAATTTTATTTTTATTATAAAACATATTATAAAATTATTAAAATTATTTATTAAATAAATTAAGCATAAAAATAAGTAATTAGAAGCTTTTAAAATTATTTTTAAAGTACGAAAAATATTGGGTATAACATTTACCCCTCCTAAAGAATAAAGTTCGTCCTCGAACTTTGTCACATTAGGATTCTATCGCCAAGATTAGGATCTACTAGGAACAGATAAATACGACTAGTATTACATACTCTCCCCCTTAAAGAGTTTCGTCCCTGCAACTAGATCGCACCTGATTGAAAAAGCTCTACATAACGCTCTCGCATTTCTAACACAGATTCCCATGTAGCTTCTTCTATTTGATGATTGCACCAAAGAACTTTCACCAACTTAACCTTATTTTCCGTTGTATCCCTCATCTTTGTGTCAAGAATTTTAATTGGCCTTTCCTCATAGGTCAAATATTCATCCATCGGAACACTTTATAGTTGAAGAACATGATTCGGATCATGAACATACTTTCGAAGTTAAGAAATGAAAAACATTGTGAACCTTCGATAATTATGTTGGCAAAGCGAGTCAGTAAGTTGTTTCTCCTATCCTTTCCAAGATTTCATAAGGTCCAATATATCTCGGTCTTAACTTTCCCTTCCTTCCAAAATGTTTCACTCCTTTTGTCACGGAAACTTTCAACATTACTTTCTCACCTACCTCAAATTCTATTGTTCTTCTTCTTATCGGCATATGACTTCTGACGATCTTGCGCTACTTTCATATGATCTTGAATCACTTTCACTTGCTTTGTTGTTTCTTCTATCATTTCCGGTCCAAGTACTAAAGATTCACTTATATCACTTCAACATATTAGACTTCTACACTTTCGATCATACAAAGCTCTATATGGTTCCATCTTTATGCTTGTGTGATAATGTTGTTGTATGAAAACTCGATCAATGAAAGATTGTCTTCCCATGATCCACCAAAATCTAGAGCGCAAGCTCTCAACATATCCTCTAGAGTTTGTATTGTTCTTTCCGTCTGGCCATCAGTCGCAGGGTGAAAAGTTGTGCTGAACTTGAGCAACATACCAAAAGCTTGTTGTATCTTTCCCCAAAAAAAAGATAGAAACCTTGAATATCTATCAGAAACAATATCCTTTGGCACTCCATGCAGTCTCACTACTTCTTTTACATAAGCATTGGCCATTTGTTGCATACTCCATGTATCTTTCATTGCAATAAATCCTGCTGTCTTTGTTAGTCGGTCAACTACAACCCATATAGAATTCTTCGAACTTTTAGTGTTCGGCAATCCCATGACAAAATCCATGGAAATTGATTCCCACTTCCAATTCAGAACTTCTAAAGGTTGTAATTTCCCTCCTGGCCTCATATATTCAATTTTGACTTCCTGACAAGTTAAACACTTTGAAACAAACTCAGCCACTTCCCGTTTCATATTCTGCCACCAGAAATTCTTCTTAGATCTTTGTACAACTTATCTCCTCCTGGATGTACAACATATGACGTACTATGCACTTCTTCCACAATCTTCTTTTTAAGCTCCTAATCCTTTGGAATACACCACCTACCCTTGTATTTCGAAACTCCTTGATCATTGACATCAAACTATGAACTGCCTCCTTCCACCCTTGCCTTCTTGACTTTCATCAACCATTCATCACTTTCTTGCTTTGCTCGGATCTCATCAAACAATGTCGGTTCAACTAAAATTGAATGTAGTTGAGCTTCCACTTGACCATATTCAACTACCTCAAATTTCAATTGCTGAAATTCTTTGCAAAGCTCATTAGTCAATACCATCATATTCACACCATGACTACTCTTCCTGCTCAACTCATCGGCAACTTTATTCGCCTGCCCTTCATGATATACGATTTCCAAATTGTAATCTTTGATTAACTCTAACCACCTTCTCTGTCTCATATTCAACTCCTTCTGCGTGAAGATATACTTCAACCTTTTGTGATTGGTATAGATCTTACACCTTACTCCGTACAAATAATGTCTCCATATCTTAAGAGAAAAAACTACTGCTCCCAACTCCAAGTCATGAGTGGGGTAATTATGCCGTAAGGCTTAAGCTGTCTTGAAGCATATGCAACAACCTTTCCATTTTGCATAAGTAACACCTAAAACCTTTCTTCGAAGCGTCGCTATAAATCTCAAATCCATCGCTTCCTGAAGGTAGTGTCAAAATTGGTGCTGAAGTAAGTCTCTTCTTCAACTCCTGAAAATATTGTTCACACTTTTTATCCCACTGGAAACGCGTCATCTTTCTAATCAAATTCATCAACGGCTGTGCCATCCTTGAGAAATCCTACAAAAACCTCTCGTAGTACCCAACATGTCCTAAGAAACTTCTTACTTCCATCACATTTGTTGGTTGAGGCCAATCCATCACTGCTCTTATCTTTGACGGATCAACTGAAATTCCATCTTTAGAAATAACGTGACCTAGAAAAGCAATTTTATCCAGCCAAAATTCACACTTTGAGAATTTAGCATAAAGCTTCTTCTCTCAAAGTTTTTGCAACACTTTTCTCAAATGCTCTTCATTCTCATCCTTGCTTCTTGAAGAGACCAAGATATCATCGATGAATAACACGAAAAAAATACCCAAATACTCTTGGAAAGTCTTGTTCATGAGATCCATAAATGCGGCTGGGGCATTAGTGAGTCCTAAAGGCATAACCGTGAACTCATAATGTCCATATCTTGTTCTAAAAGCTATCTTAGGTACATCTTCCTCGGCTATTCTTAGCTGATGAAACCCAGACTTTAATCGATCTTCGAAAAGGACGTAGCATCTTTTTATAGATCGGACAAGTCCTCAATACTAGGCAAAGGATACTTATTTTTAATTGTGACTTTGTTAAATTCTCGATAATCGATGTATAACCTTAACGTTCCATCCTTCTTCTTCACAACTAAAACTGGTGCTCACCACGACGAAACACTTGGCCTTATATATCCCTTCTCCAATAACTCCTCTAATTGCACCTTCATTTCTTTCATTTTGGCTGGCGCTATCCTATAGGGGCCCTTCGAAATAGCTCATGTTACTGGCACAAGATCTTTTATGAATTCCATCTCCCGTACCGGCGGTATTCCTGGAAAAAACGTCTTCAAACTCAATCACCACAGGAATTTCTTGAATTCCTTCCTCCTCCATGTTCACATCATGCACATGGCATAAGTAAATAGGATACCCCTTCCTAACATAGCTTTGAAACACCATTGCAAAAACAATCATAGCTCCTAAATTAGAAATAGCTCCTTGTTACGAAATCTTGTTCCCTCGGGGACCTCTAAGCGATACCTTTTGATTATGACACTCAAATCTAGCTTTATATGTAACACCCTGGAATTTCCTAACTTTTTACTTCTTATTTTTTTCTCGGAAAACATATTATCAATAGTAATGTTTTTATTTATTAAAACTTCTAAATATGGAAAAACCAAAGTATTACCGCCACCGTGATAACAGCTAAGGCATTTACCAAAGTACTACAGCGGATGTCTTAAAACCAAAACAATTTTGAACTAAACTTCAAAACAATCTCAAAACAAAAATCAACATTACACATATTACACTTCGGAACCATAGTAATGGCCCTTAAAAACCAACACCAAAAGTATTTTCAAATGAAACAACATCCAAAATAAATGTTAATCAATCATAAGCAATAAAATAAAGTAAAGCTACAAAATACAGCAAGCGCTCTCACTCTAGCCCATCATAAAATGACTTATGCCCACTTGTACCTGCAACTTTTCTTTTACTAGACAACTACTCACCACAAGTGGGTCATTGTAGGGCCAAGTTTAAGACAAAGCCATGCACACAAAACAAAGAGTCAGCAAAGCTGAGTACATAACTACTAAAGACTATGCAACAACAATAAGAAACAGAACATGCACTCAACTTACCTTTGACAATCTTTCACTTGTGCAAAGACTCAACAAATTAATTATTATATTTAAACTTTTGGATTTGACATCGAACGGGTTTCCTTTCCTTTAAAATCGCCTTATTGGGCACCAACTTGGGAGTAACTCCAAGAAGGTATTACCTATGTCACACGAGGTGACGAATATCCAGCGCATTAAAGAAATATAAAAGAGTACAACTTCTTGTACTCCAATTAGAAGTCATAGATCACCGTTTCGTACGACTCCCCCCTTTGTTCATACTCAAGGTATATACGTTCCAAGAGTTTTGGTGCGAATCCTCTTACACTTTACGTGATTAACCAATTTAACAATGTCATGACTCACATACAACATCACATAAAAGCATGTACACAATCAAGCAAGCCATATTAATTATCTTTGATTTAAGGTGATTCAAAATTAATCTCATGTGTGTCCTTTTAATTAAACTGAACTTCGTATACAACACATTAACTGTGAGTGGCTAATTACTTACTTTCTCCTTGTCCACACATTAAACTGTGAGTGGTAACATGTATAATATAATTGCTCATAACTTCTTTTAAATCATGTGAATAAAATTTCACAACTTCCTTTCTTGTTGATCAAGTAACTAACCAACTTAAAAATAACTTCCTTTCTTGATTAATAAACTACTTGGCCATATTAATCTGATCATAACATTCCAATCCAAACTTATAAGAATTAACATTGCTATTCAACATGAAATGCCATCATACTTTAAGAACATGCTACTAGTAAACTTGTTATGCACATAAATTCATGATTCAAAACAAGCATACAAGATTTCATGTAATCAAGAATTATCGAAGCATGTATTCTAACTCTTGTGTTTGTCTTTAGTACTTACGTACCTTGTAAAGTAACGGTGATCCGCCACAACTTCTAGAAGTGGACTAGTTCAAAGTCTCCTACATAGGGGAAAACCGAAACTAAATTAAAACCTTGTTGACTAAATTCTATAACAACTATAAACTAACTTCTACATTGGAAACTTGTCCCAAACATTCCTTATATGGTCTCTATTCAATTCCATACATACTTCACTTTTCTTTTCTATTGTATGAAGACTTAGTGTTCGGGAGTTGTTTATGTTTTATAAAATCATAGTATAATTTTTATGCCACTTTAGAAAACTGGACAACAATATAAAATTACTAAAACTCCTTAAAAAGCCTCAAAAACAACATAAATCAATCATACAATGTATTACTTAATTTATATGATCAATTTATGCTAATTACATACTTTAAAAGCCTAATTAATCACTTTATAAATTCTGGACAGCTTGTTGAACATGCTTAAAAGCACTTTTGAACTTCATAAAACATACAAAAAATTATATGTAACATCATAGAACTCATATGTGATCATACTAGCATAATATGAACACTTAAAACTTACTTTAACTTGTTTTTATAAAAATTTCAGATTTATTGATTAACTTGAAAGTCATGAAAAACTTATAAAAACATCAAAATTTCATGGTAAAACTCTTCTACAGTCAACCAACTTAATTATGAAACCAAACTACACTTAAGAACAATTTTTCATAACCCAAAACATGATCAAAATATTTATTCAATTGAATTTCATGATTATAAATTTTGGACAACAATTTATTTTATTTTCAAATTAAGCATTTAAAAATCAATCTAACTTTATAAAAAATCATCATAAATTCACACAGCAATAATTCATGATCATAATATTGAAGGTTAAATCATAAAACTCATGAAAATTCATTACTTGCATAATTTATAAACCCTAATATAAAATTTCATGAACAACAATTTTAATTCATGCCTTTTAAACAAATCATACTTTATTAAAACATAGTCAAAACTCATAAAAACATGATTAAACATAAGTATGAACATGAATTTGCAAGGCTGAATCAGAAAGAAAGAAGTAGAAATTTTTTTTAGAAGTTCGAAAAATACCAAAGGGGAGGTGGCAGCCGGCGGTGGCAGGCAGCGGCGGCCGGCTTGGTTGCGGTGGCCGGCGGTGGCAGCGAAGGGGGTCCGGCTGGCACGAATCCCGAGGCAACCCAAAAAAATAACTGCACAACTGCAGTTTTTTTTCTTCTTTTTTTCGGAAATCACAAGCTCCTTTTTTTTCTCTCTTCTCTCTAAATTTTTGAAATCCTAATGACTAGTATGAGCAACAAAATCTGAAATTTTGGGTTTTATGGGGTATTTATAGGCCCCAAAGTAGGATTTGAAAAAGCTCATACTAATCCTAACAAGTAAAAATTACCTTTAGGCCCTTGCCTCAAAATAAATTAGGAAACCTTTGAAAATTCTATTTTTAGAAACTTTAAAATATTTTTAAACACAAAAATATTATTTAAGAACACAAATAATTAGTTTCAACCAAACCTTATTATTTATTTTATTATTATTAATTTCTTTTTATTTAATATGCCCATTGGCATATTTTTTGTTTCAATAAAAATATTAAAATTGTACGAAAAAATTTCAATAAAAATATTAGAATTATACGGATAAAGTACAAGAATACTTTCTTAAAATACGTGAAAATGTGGGGTATTATAGTCTACCCCCCTCAAAAGAAGTTTCGTCCCGAAACTTTGTGTAGATTAGTGTATGGAATTTGAATAGAGACTATATTTACTTTAAATTTTGTTATTGAAACACCATGTTGTTGTAGACTTTAGACATTTACTTGACAACTTTTTGTAGACAAACATAAACTTCTTACTTAAAAGTCCTGGAAACTCATAAAAACTTGCAAAATTGAGGGTAAAAACGCGCGAAAAACATGTCGCTTTCTACCCCCCTTAAGAATCGAGTTACGTCCCCGTAACTCTACTACTAACCTGAAAGAGCTCTGGGTATTTTTTCTCTCATCAAATCTTCAGCTTCCCAAGTAGCTTCTTCGGTTTCATGGTTAGACCACAACACCTTCACTATTTTGACACTCTTTCTACGAGCATCTCTGACCTTACTATCTAGGATTTTAATTGGCCTCTCTTCATAGGGCAAACTTTGGTCTAACTCTATTGTTTCAGGTTGTCACACATGTGACTCGTCTGGCACATACTTCCTTAGTTGGGACACATGAAAAACATTGTGAACTTTGCTCAACTCTATTGGTAGTGCTAACTTATAAGCTACCTTTCCACCCTTTGCAAGATCTCATAGGGTCCTATGTATTTTGGACTTAATCTCCCTTTCTTTCCAAACCTCATCACCCCTTTCATTGGTGATACCTTAAGTAACACCTTGTCGCCAACTTTGAACACAACTTCTTGGCGTTTTTTATCCGCATAGGACTTTTGTCTATCTTTTGCTGCTTGAATCTTTGCTTGTATTACCCTAACTTTCTTGGTGGTTTCTTCTATTAATTGAGGTCCTAGAATCACTGTCTCACATATGTCGTTCCAACACAAGGGGCTCCTACACTTCCTTCCATACAAAGCCTCAAAAGGTGTCATGCCAATACTTGCATGATAACTATTGTTGTATGAAAACTCAATGAGATCCAAGTGATCCTCCCAATTCCCTTGAAAGTCCATTACACAAGCCCTTAGCATGTCCTCTAAGGTTTGTATGGTTCTCTCCGTTTGTCCATCAGTTGCTGGATGGAAAGCTGTACTCATCTTTAAGGTTGTACCAAAGTTCTCTTGAACACTTTTCCAAAATTTCGAAAGAAATCTAGAATCCCTATCCGACACAATATCCTTTGGAACTCCATGTAGCCTCACAACATTTTTAATGTAAGTCTTTGGAAGTTGTTCCATTTTCCAAGTCTCTTTCATGGGTATAAACACTGATGAATTAGTAAGTCTATCCACCACTACCCTTATGGTATCATTTTGATTCTTCTACTTCAGTAAACAAGTCACAAAGTCCATCGAAATGCAATCCCATTTCCATCCTGGTATTTCAAGTGGTTGGACTTCTCCTTGAGGTCTCTCATGCTCAAATTTTTCTTTTTGACAAGTAAGACATTTACTTACAAATTCAACCACTTCTCTCTTCATCCTAGGCCACCAATACATCTTCTTTAAATCCTTATACAGTTTATCGCCTCCAGGAAGCACTGAATACGGGGTATTATGACCCTCCTCCATGATTCTTCGTTTCAAATCCTCGTATTTCTGTGGTAAACACCACCCTACTTTATACCTTAAACTTCCATCCTCATGAATCTTAAAGTCCATAGCTTATCCTGTCTTCAATTTTTGCTTAATCCTATCCAATTTTCACATCTCCCTTCTGGTTCTTCCTAATTTCCTCGAGTATTGTTGGTTGGATACTAAGATTATAAAGGATTCCTTCCAATTCTCCCTCCTTCACTATTTCCAAGCTCAATATTTCTATATCCTTACATAATTCATTAGCAACCACCAATGTATTCAATCCATGTTTTGTTTTACGACTTAGAGCATTGGCTACTACATTGGCTTTCCCTTCACGGTACTGGATATCTAGGTCATAATCCTTGATCAATTCAAGCCATCTCCTTTGTCTCATATTTAAATCCTTTTGAGTGAAAAAGTACTTTGAACTCTTGTGGTGTGTAAATCCTACATAGGGGTGAAACTAATTCGGTTTAAAACCGAAAACCACACCGCACCAAACCATTTTTAAATTGTGGTTCGGTCTTTTTATAATTCTGGTGCGGTTTGGAGCGAAATTTTTTAAAAATTCGGTGTTTGGTTTGGAGTTGGTGCGGAGAAATAGAAACCGAACTCCAAACCGTACACCAAACCGTATAAAAGCCTAAACTACATCAAGGGCTTAAGGCCCAAAAATGAATAAAACCCTAAAAATATAAATGGAGTTAGTGACTCTATTTCAATATCTTTTAAACTCTCTTTAAATCTCATGTTCCTTATGTTCTTCATTTTTCACCATTTGTAGTTCTTTCTTTTTTTTTAATTTCGTTCTTCATTCCTTCTTTTGCTTTCTCTAGCTAAATACCTCAATCCCTCAAAGTCACTATTCTTTTTTATTATTTGTTCTACAATCCTTGTTCTTTTGCGTCATTTCTTTCTCTCCTTAACACATCGATCTTCAATCAATTGATTCAATACTTATCTAGTATTATTGAAATTTTAAACTAACTAACTTGGTGTTATTTTAAAGAATGATGTAAACTACTACAAGTAGCCCTAATATTTAACTTCTCTTTGTTTCTAATTTGTTATTGTGGAACATAAATTTTGAAC
The DNA here is from genome assembly GCA_016808085.1 of Suaeda aralocaspica. Classification (NCBI taxonomy): domain Eukaryota; kingdom Viridiplantae; phylum Streptophyta; class Magnoliopsida; order Caryophyllales; family Amaranthaceae; genus Suaeda; species Suaeda aralocaspica. The sequence goes on from PYUH01000284.1 coordinate 625,885, forward strand.
CAGTTTGAAAGTAAGGCATTATACCAAGATTCAAGATCGAATTTTCTAGATTTCTGGTAAACAATTAAGTATGTCTAGAAATTCGGTTTGGTTTGGATCCAAAACCCAAACACCGAATTTGTTTGGTCTGGTTTGGTTTGGAGTGAAATTTAGATTGGTTTGGATTGGAGTGGAAATTCATAAACCGAAATAATATGGTTTGGATTTGGAGTTTGCTATAATCCAAACCGTACACCGAACTTTCACCCCTAATCCTACATTTCACCCCATATAAATAATGTCTCCATATTTTCAAAGCAAACACTATTGCTGCTAACTCTAGGTCATGAGTAGGGTAGTTAACCTCATATGGTTTCAATTGTCTCGAAGCATAAGCTATCACCTTTCTATTTTGCATCAACACACACTACAAGAAAATCGCTGATTAGCGACGGACTTTTTCTGACGAAACGAATTTCCGTCGGAAATTTTAGAAATTTCCGACGGATCATTATTCCGTCACAAATTTCCGACGGATTATTATCCCGTCGGAAATTTGCGACGGATTTTACACCTTTCCGACGGAATTCCAAAAAAAAAATAGATAAATCTAATTTGCGACGGAATTTTCCGTCGCAAATTTGCGATGAAATATTTTTCCGTCGGAAATTTGCGACGGAATTTATTCCATCGCAAATGCCTTTTTTAATTAAAAATTCCACAAACCCTACCTATATATAAAGCCACACTACCCCCTCTTTCTCATTTTTCTTTTCTCGCCTCTCTCTTTTCTTTCCTTGCTTTCTTTTACTTTCTCTCTTTTCTTTCTTTGCTTTCCATTGCCTCTCTTTCTCTTTCTCTGATTTCTTTTACTTTCTCTCTTTTCTTTCTCTTTTCTATCAAGATTTAGTTTTTTTAGATCGAATTTGACCATACAAACCCTAGATCTAGGATTTTTATGGTCAAATTCGACCTAACAAAAACTTTGAAGGTTGATTTTATTAAGGTAAGCTCTTCTTTTTAGTTTTATTTACGGTTTTTTGGTTTGTTTTGTTCGTTATGGGTGGATTTTGGTTCGATCTTTTCGTTTTTGTGGATTTTGGTTCGACTCTTTTGGTTTTTAATGGTATTATGGTTTGATTCTTTCATTTTTAGTGGATTGTGGTTATTTGGGTTTGTTTTTGGTGTTCATATGGTGGTTTTGGGGTTATGTTTTGTGGTTGAATCTTGCGGATTTTTGGGTGTTTATGGGGTGGTTTGTGGGTTTGTGGTTTATGGGTTGTGGTTAAATGTTGTGAGTTTTTGGGTGTTTGCGGGGCGGTTGTCATGGGTGGGTGGGGGTTGGTGCATGGTTGTGGTTTTGGGTGAGTGGGGTTTCGTGGTTGTGGGTCTGGGTTTGTGGGTTTCGGTTTCNTGGGGGTTGGGTTTGTGGGTCTGGGTGGGTGGGGGTGGTTTGTGGGTTTGTGGTTTATGGGTTGTGGTTAAATGTTAAGGGTTTTTGGGTGTTTGCGGGGCGGTTGTCATGGGTGGGTGGGGGTTGGTGGTTGTGGTTTTGGGTGAGTGGGGTTTCGTGGTTGTGGGTCTGGGTTATTGGGTTTCGGTTTCTGGGTGGGTGGGGGCCTGGGTTTGTGGGTCTGGCGTGGTGGTGGGTTGGGGTGGTCGTCTCGGTGTGGTGGTGGGGTTGCGTGGTGGTCTGGGCGTGGTGGTGGGGTGGGGTGGTGGTTTGAGCGTGGTGGTGGCGTGGGTTTGTTGAGGTGGTAGGGTGGCTATTGCTGCCTCACCACCTTTTTTTTATTTTGATGTTTGACATTTCCGACGGAATTCCGGCCGTCGGAAATTCCGTCGCAAATTCCGACGGAAACTAAACAAATTTTTTCGACGAAATTCCGTCGCAAAATGTTTCCGACGGAAATTCCGTCGCTAATTCCTGTTTTTGCGACAAGCAAAATTCCGACGACTAATTTCCGACGGAATTCCGTCGCAAAAGTTGTTTGCTATGGAATTTACGCCTTTTGCAACGGAATTTTTCCGTCGCAAATGACCCTTTTTTTTGTAGTGACACATTCCAAACAATTCTTAGAAGCATCACTATACACATCATAAGAGTCACTCCCATTTGGCAAGGTCAGCACTGGAGCTGTAGTCAAATGCTCTTTTAAAGTCTAAAATGCCTCTTCACACCTATTACTCCATTCAAATTTACATTATTTCTTCATTAACGAAGAAATAGGTTTAGCAATCCTCGAAAAGTCTTTCACAAATCTCCTGTAATAACCTGCTATCCCTAAGAAACTTCGTACATCTGTTACATTCTTAGGTGTAGGCAACTCCTTAACTACTTCAATTTTTGCTGGATCTATTTCAACTCCCTCTTTAGACACAATATTCCCTAAGAATGCTACTTTCTCCAACCAGAATTCACATTTCGAGAACTTAGCATACAACTCATTCTCCCTTAATGTCATCAAGATTGTCCTCAAATGTTCCTCCTTACCCTCAGAATACACCAAGATGTCATCAATGAAAACGACCACAAAGTTATCCAAAAACCGTGGGAAGATTCTATTCATTAGATCCATAAAAATTGCTGGCGCATTGGTTAACCCAAAAGGCATAACAGTGAACTCATAGTGCCCATACCTAGTGTGAAAAGTAGTTTTTGGTATGTCCTCATTAGCAATCCTCAATTGATGGTATCCTGACCTCAAGTCAATTTTTGAAAACACGGTAGCTCCTTTCAATTGATCAAATTAGTCATCAATTCTCTGTAATGGATACTTATTCTTGATTGTCACTTTATTCAGCTCTCTATAGTCAATACATAACCTCAGAGTCCCATCTTTCTTCTTCACAAACAGTACTGGTGCTCCCCAAGGTGAAGAAATAGGCCTAATGTAACCCTTTTCCAACAAATCCTGTAACTATTCCTTCAACTCACTCATTTCTGCAGGCGCCATCCTATAGGGTGCTTTGGAAATAGGTGTTGTTCCTGGGACTAAGCCTATGGTAAAGTCAATTTCTCGTTTAGGTGGCATTCCTGAAATCTCCTCCGGAAATACATTAAGAAAGTCCCTTACTACTTCAATATCCTCAGGTTTAGAAGTCTCAACATGATCCACATCTCTCACACTACATAGGTAGATTGGAAAACCTTTCTTCACAAACCTAGAAAACCTCATTACTGACACTATTTTGTTGTGTTTCGGTCTTCCTGCCCTCAAATTGCTCACCTTCTTACCCTTATTCATCAATGAGATCTTCTGTGATTCACATAGAATCTCAGCTTTACTCAACCAATCCATCCCTAGGATCACCTCTAAGTCACCTAAATCAAATGCAATTAGGTTAGCATTAAACTCCACTCCCTCAATTTCAATAGGAACATCCTGAAATCTCCTTGAACGTTGCACTTCTTGTCCTGAAGGTAACACTATTGACAAATCTACTGCATATACTTTTCCCAACACAGGTTTTAACTTTTCTAGGAGTTTAGTGGAAACAAAAGAGTACGTTTCACCAGGATCGAACAAAACTATAACAGCAAGAGAGTTTATAGAAAAAGTACTAGTGATCACATCTTTATTAGCATCTGCTTCACTTCGAGCCATCACATTCATCTTTCCAGTGTTTGAGGTCTTAGTCTGTCCTCCTCCATTCCCACTATCAGTCCTACTTTTGGCTTGAGATGTCACCTTTCCTCCCATATTTCCTTGATAACCCTTTTGTTGTCCCCCAGCTGAATTCCCCCTAGTTTGAGAATTCTGTCCCTCCTTTCCTTTATTCTTAGAGAAGCATTCATACTCACGGTGTCCAAGTTTGTTACACAACCTACAAGTCACTGGGTTCCCTGAACAGTCCTTTCCTGGGTGATTATTAGGATACTTCTTGCAAAAGTACACACGCCCTCCTTGACTAGCCACCTGAGTCCTATTCCCATTTCCAGAATTAGGCTTCCCAAAGTCTCCCTTTTTACCCTGGAAGTTGTTATTGAAACGAGGTCTCTTATATCCACCATGATTCCCTTGTTGGTTGAAGTTTCCTCCACCATCCTTCCTCTTCTCCCTCGTCTCACCTTCCTTCTGTACCTCCTTCTTTTGGTCTATGGCTTATAGGTGTGCAGCATTACCATATAAATCATCAAAGGATTCAAAGTTCTATACAGCTAATTGTGACTGTAAATCTAAGGGTAACCCTCTTTTAAAGCGACTAGCCTTCAACCTCTCAGTAGCTACAGCCTCAGGAGCAAACCTAGACAACTCCTTAGCAAAACTAGACAACTCCTTAGCTACAGTAGCTAATTGCCTCACTACTTCATTCAGCTGATTGTTGTTACGTCCAGCCATTCTATTTCTCCTGTAGAGGAAAAGACCTTTATATTAAATTAAGTCTAACTGTAAGTTAGGACAAGATAGACTTAAATCATAAAACACTTTCTCATTTTGTCTCATAAAAGAAATTTCATTCTTTTAGAGCGAATGATTCACTTTGTCTTGATTCTTTACACAACCATTAAAATAAGAATAAAGCACATAAAAAATAAAAAAAATAATTCCCTTGGTTCTATTCTACTTGAGGCTTTAAATCATAAAATAAATTTGTTACTCAACTCTTCTCATCAATTCTTATGGCACTGCCACTTATTCAACTAATGTAAACAATAACTTAAACTGTTCAACTAAACATTAGAAACATTAAACATCAATAGTTAACTAGATTTAAACAAAGTCTGTAAACATTAATATTATCTTTCTTGTCTCTTGACATCAAATATTTCCTTGGTATGAACTCCGGGTCATCCTTAGTGTCAACCTCCATTTCTTCATCTGTTTCTTCTTCTTCTTCTCCTTCCATGTCCTCCTTAGGATCTGATTCTTCTTTCTCTTCTTCAGATTCGGTTACCAAGTCAACATATGCCGGGATTACTGGGTCTGGGTTCTCAATTTCATAACACGAACTATACCTTGACTCTTCAGTCTTCGAACTCGTAGGAGTCTTCTTCATCATCAGGTCTTCAATCACAAGTCAACATATACCTTGACTCATCAGTCTTCGAACCCGTAGGGGTCTCCTCACTTGCATTCATTTCTTGATACTCCTGCTCTTTCCTAGCAATATACCCCTCCAAGAATCTCCAGTCACAACCCCATTGACCAACAGCATCATTATACTTAGAATAGTTTGGAAGGCCTCCAACAAAATGGAAACCACTAAATTTCGCCTTAATCTCTAAGTAGGGTGAACGGTCGGGCAAACACCTAACAATCAAGGCTGCTACATGGTCAGGCTGATCCCATTGTGGTAACTTCAACACATTACTCATGTACCAACAGTAGAACCGTATCTTCCAGACATATTGAAGCGAACTTTTTTAGTCTTTCTTCTCCAATGTTCCTATTTGAGTATATTTAGTAGGCATACTATGTGACACCCTGCACTCACTAGTGGAAAATTTCCTATTCGTATCGGGCAAAATCGTTCATTTCTGACGGATTTTAGGCGTTACGTTTGTGGGGTTACAAATAATAAAGGTAAAATCACAATATCAATCACATAAGTATGATGCTAAAATCCCAATAAAACACCAAATATTATGATTATTTCCATCAATTAATTATTAATAATAACAAAAATAGAGGAAATTAGTAATATTGCTATACTAAAAAAAATTAATTTCAATTCTAAAATAAAGCTCAATAAATCAGATTACTGCTGCAAAAAAAATAACTCTGATTTAAAAATACAAAATCATAACAATGCAATTGAAAAATTAATACAAGTAAACTGATAATAAATTTACACAAAAATTACAAACAAATATCAAAATTGAGAAAAAATTATTAAAAAAAAATTAAAATTAAACCTTAGGGCAGAATTTGCGCAATTAGAGCAGTGAATGAAGTTGACATGCCTGTCCACGGCCATGTTTGTTGCGACCTTCATTTCTTCTCTTAAATGTCTGAAATTAATTTATAGTAAACCTAACATGTACCTACGATTTGATTTCGTTTAGGGTTTAGGGTTTCAAAGACTGCTATAAGGATTCATGTTTATGATCTCAGCCTCATACAAACGAAATTCCCGACAATTCCAAATCAAATCAATTCGCATATCAATAATCAATGCGAAGATGAGAACTTACCAAGAAATTGAAATAATTGATGGCCAATTGTAGGAATTTGAGTTTTTTACTTCACCGGTTGCAATTTCGGAGGATTTCGAGTTTAGTGATGGTGGAATTTGCGAAGGTGAGAGAGAGTGATGGTGGTGGAATTCGCGAAGGCAAGAGTTTGTGGGAGGGGATTCACAGGAAGCAATTTTGGTTTTGGTTTGTGTTTTAGAGGTTTTGGTTTGATAAATCGTGATATTAAGTTTTCTTCAACAATTCTTTTATAAAATCTTTCTAGTTTTCATTTTTTACAAACTTCGACTGTAACGGTCGATGAAAGTATGCTACAGACGAAAATTTAATTGTAACAGGCATAACTTTGTACGTTACAAATAAGTGAAAGTGGAGTAAATACCATCGTATTTGTAACGGGCACAAACAATACTGTTACAAAAAAAATTGTTTGTAACGGGCGATAAATCAACCCGCTACAAATAATATTTTTGTGGTAAAACAAAGCATGTTTTTGTAACATTTTTCACAAAATGCCCTATAGATAATCCCATTTGTAACGATCCATTAGAAGGCCCGTTACAAATAAGGCGTTACGGTTAGGAATTTTTCCACTAGTGACTAATGGTACATCCTTCCCAAAACAAAACAAAACAAACTAACAGTTCTACAAAAAGAGGTCTCGTGGCTAACATACAATTTTCTTTACACCCAACTATTGACATAAGCAACACCGTAAACATGAACTTTAATGCATGAAAGAATAGAAACAAAGTCTATCCTACATGCCCAAACTTTCTACCCAAGCTCACCACATGGTATTAAAGCAATAACACATAATACATACCTGAATTCCTTACATACCTGCACACATAATTTATTTTTTTCAAAACTTTCCATTTTCGGAAATTACTATTTTTAGAAAAATTCCATTTTCAAAAGGTTTCCAATTTAAGAAATTCCTCTTTCCAAAAATAAAACTTAGGGTACCCCCAAAAATAAAATTTATTTTATTTCAAAATGTAAGCTCTGGTAACCACTTTGTAACACCCTGAAATTTCCTAACTTCTTACTCCCTCCGTTCCCTATTATTCTTGACGGTCACTATTCACCCTCTCATTTTGATATATGATATAATAATAGTGGTGGGTCAAATTGGGGTAATAATTGATGAGAGAGAAACAAGTTGCAACTTATAGAAGCTTGATGAGTGGGTGGTGTGTGGGGTCCATTTTAATAAAAAAATGTTAAAAATCTAATAAATTTGTAATGTAAAGAAAAATATGACACATAGAGAAACAAGACATGTAAAGAAAAATAGGGAACGGAGGGAGTACTTTTTTTTTCCCCGGAAAACATATTATATATAGTAATGTTTTATTTATTAAAACTTCTAAATATGGAAAAACCAAAGACTATTACCGCCACCGTGATAACGGCTAAGGCATTTATCAAAGTACTACAATGGAAGTCTTAAAACCAAAATAATTTAGAACTAAACTTCAAAACAATCTCAAAACAAAAATCAACTTTAAACATAATACACTTCGGAACCATATTAATAGCCCTTAAAAACCAACACCAAAAGTATTTTCAAATGAAACAGCATCCAAAATAAATGTTAATCAATCATAAGCAATAAAATAAAGTAAAGCTACAAAACACAGGAAGCGCTCTTCACTCCAGCCCATCATGAAATGACTTATTCCCACTTGTACCTGCAACTTTTTTTTTACTAGACAACTACTCACCACAAGTGGGTCATTGTAGGGACAAGTCCAAGACAAAGCCATACACACAAAACAAACAGTCAGCAAAGCTGAGTATATAACTACTAAAGACTATGCAACAACAATAAGAAACAAAACATGCACTCAACTTACCTTTCACAATCTTTCACCTATGCATAGACTTGGGAGAAACTCCAAGAAGGTATTACCTATGTCACACGAGGTGACGGATATCCAGCGCATTAAAAATTAAATATAAGAGTACAATGTCTTGTACTCCAAATAGAAGTCATAGATCACTGTTCCGTACGACTCCCACCTTTGTTCATACTCAAGGTATATACGTTCCAAGAGTTTTGTTGCGGATCCTCTTACAGTTTACGTGGTTAACCGGTATAACAATGTCATGACTCACATACAACATCACATAAAAGCATGCATACAATCAAGCAAACTATATTAATTATCTTTTATTTAAGGTGATTCAAAATTAATCTGATGTGTGTCCTTTTAATTAAAATGAACTTCGTATACAACACATTATCTGTGAGTGGCTAATTACTTACTTTCTCCTTGTCCACACATTAAACTGTGAGTGGTCACATGTATAAAATAATTGCTTATAACTTTGTTTAAATCATATGAATAAAAATTTACAACCACCTTTCTTGTTGATTAAGTAACTAACCAACTTAAAAATAACTTCCTTTCTTGATTAATAAACTATTGGCCAAATTAGTCTGATCATAACATTCCAATCCAAGTGATGAGGCTATCGCACACCTATCAAAAATAAACCAAACGACACTAACTAATGTAGCTAGGGAAGTAAGGATCGAATCCTCAGGGAAGCAATTGAACCCTATTAGTTCTAAAAAGCTTAAACTGTACAAAGGGCCTTGGTTGAGAAATGTTGACTAACTAACTGACTACTAATTAACTACTAATTAATTACGGGAAATGACGAAGATTAAAACCAATAAATTAAGCCTAGGGTCATTCGGGTCACCAAGAACAACTAATGGATTCACTAACAAAGATCGTTCAACCTCACAATTACCGTCAAATTAGGGCTCACTAATTCTCTCGAATCTAGACTCCCTCGAAACTCATCTAGCGGCTCTCGCTCATGCCTAGACTAATTCCGCCTATTATTCAGTGGTCTTATTGTGGTATTTTTACCTCTCGGCATCAAATTCAACAATTACCAAAATTACAACTAAATCTGCGCACAATTCAATTGTAAACGAAAAACCCAATAATAGGAAATTGACTACTAATTGTGGAATCGAAACAACCTAATTTAGTTAGTCCATTAATTAATCAATGTTTCCCTAACCCTAGAAAATCGACTACTCACTCATGATTATGAAAATTAAAGCAAGAATAATTGTAAAATTCATAGTTGAATTCATGAAGTAATTGACCAATAAACTAATTAACATCAACAATTAACTAAATTAATTAGACTAAAGAGACTAAAAAGCATAAATTAAACTAAAATAAAGAACAAAAGTAAAAGGATTACCAAATTGAAGAACAAATTGAAGACTTGAATTGAATTGAAATATATTGTCAAGAACAAAAACCCTAATTCCCAAATTAATTTGAGAGAGAAAAAGTGCTTAATAATAAAACCTAAGAGAGTAATTCTAAATTATGAAAAGCATAAGTTATTTTGCCTAGAAAGTCGTGCNCAGTTCTTTTTGCCTAGAAAGTCGTGCCTATTGTACCCAAAGTTCGGCTTACAAAGCCTAAGTACGAAGAAAATAAAAGAAAAAGAAAAGTTCCGGAAAACTGGCTGATGCGGGCGCATAGGGGATTTATGCGCCCGCATCAGACCTCCAGAACGCCTCTTCAGCTACATAATTGATTAAATGCGGGCGCATAAGTATTTTATGCGGCCGCATATGGTCTTCAGAAGCTTATTTGTTTCTTTTCTTCTTATTTCTTCAAGACTTGTTCAAGACTTGTTTACATACTTTTGGCACGCACTTCCATGCATAAATCATTCTTATCCCGTCCAAGCTTTCTGGCTTCATTCTGAGCCTCGGTTTCCGTGCCTGAAATTACAAAACACACCAAAACCGAGCATAACAACCGCAAATGATAAAAATCAAACTAAAGAGCTCTAAAATTGCCGGAAATCAATCAAACTTGGCGAAACACTTCAAATTAGCTAAAGAACACCAAATGAGCTAAAATAAAGCCAGAATAACCACCACTAGGCATAAAATTGGCCCGAAACAAGGGGGAAAAACACTATAAAAACCGCACATATCACCAAGCTTATAAGAATTAACATTGCTATTCAATATGGAATGACATCATACTTTAAGAACATGCTACTAATAAACTTGTTATGCACATAAATTCATGATTCAAAACAAGCATACAAGATTTCATGTAATCAAGAATTATCGAAGCATGTATTCTAACTCTTGTGTTTGTCTTTAGTACTTACGTACCTTGTAAAGTAACGGTGATCCGCCACAACTTCTAGAAGTGGACTAGTTCAAAGTCTCCTACATAGGCGAAAACTGAAACTAAATTAAAACCTTGTTGACTAAATTCTACAACAACTATAAACTAACTTCTACATTGGAAACTTGTCCAAAACATTCCTTATATGGTCTCTATTCAATTCCATATATACTTCACTTTTCTTTTCAATTGTATGAAGACTTAGTGTTCGGGAGTTGTTTATGTTTTATAAAATCATAGTATAATTTTTATGCCACTTTAGAAAACTGGACAGGAATATAAATTTACTAAAACTCCTTAAAAAGCTTCAAAAACAACATAAATCAATCATACAATGTATTACTTAATTTATATGATCAATTTATGCTAATTACATACTTTAAAAGCCTAATTAATCACTTTATAAATTCTGGACAGCATGTTAAACATGGTTAAAATCATTTTTAAACTTCATAAAACATACTAAAAATTATATGTAACATCATAGAACTCATATGTGATCATACTAGCATAATATGAACACTTAAAACTTACTTTAACTTGTTTTTATAAAAATTTCAGATTTATTGATTAACTTCAAAGTCATGAAAAACTTATAAAAACATCAAAATTTCATGGTAAAACTCTTCTACAATCAACCAACTTAATTATGAAACCAATCTACACTTTAGAACAATTTTTCATCACCCAAAACATGATCAAAATATTTATTCAATTGAATTTCATGATTATAAATTTTGGACAGCAATTTATTTTATTTTCAAAGCCTTTAAGAATCAACCTAACTTCATAAAATCATCATAAATTCTAACAGCAATAATTCATGATCATAATATTGAAGTTTAAATCATAAAACTCATGAAAATTCATTACTTGCATAATTTATAAACCCTCTTCTAAAATTTCATGAACAACAATTTTAATTCATGACTTAAAATAAATCATACTTTATTAAAACATAATCAAAACTCATAAAACATGATTAAACATAAGTAGGAACATGAATTTGCAAGATTGGATCGAAAAAAAGAAGTAGAAATTATTATTATTTTTTTAGAAGTTCGAAAAATACCAAAGGGGAGGGAGGTGGTAGCAGGCAGTGGTTGCGGTGGCCGGCGGTGGCAGTGAAGGGGGTCCGGCTGGCACAGATCCGGAGGCAACCCAAAAAAAATATTTTCTTTTTTTCCGAACTGCACAACTGCAGTTTTTTTTTTTCTTTTTTTTTTTTCGGAAATCACAAGCCCCTTTTTTTTTCCTCTCTTCTCTCTAATTTTTGAAATCCTAATGACTAGTATGAGCAAGAAAATCTGAAAATTTGGGTTTTAAGGGTATTTATAGGCTCCAAAGTAGGATTTGGAAAAGTCCATACTAATTTTAACAAGTGGAAATTACCTTTAGGCCCTTGCCTCAAAATAAATTAGGAAAACATTTGAAAATTCTATTTTTAGAAACTTTTAAAATGTTTTTAAACATAAAAATATTATTTAAGAACACAAATAATTACTTTCAACCAAAACTTATTATTTATTTTATTATTATTAATTTCTTTTTATTTAATATGCCCATTGATATATTTTCTTTTCAATAAAAATATTAAAATTATACGAATAAATTTCAATAAAAATATTTGAATTATACGAATAAAGTACAAGAATACTTTCTTAAAATACGTGAAAATGTGGGGAATTACATTATATTTACTCAACTAATTCATTCCGAGTATCACGTCAAAATCCTTTAAATCAAATTGAATAAGATTGGCAAGTAACTGATAGCCTGTCGAAGTGGCTACCAAAGATAAACCATACAAGGCTCACTATGCTACTAGTAAGGGCAAGTAAGGATTGAATCCCACAAGATAAAGGTTTTTACACTAAGGTTGTCTAAGGAGTAAGTTTAAGTCGGTTTTATTTTAGAAGAAAGATTGTCACTAAATGTTGATTTTAACTTGAGTTTAAGAATTAAAGACGATTAAGGTAAGGGATACACCGCTCACTTCCTACATGAAGGCCAGATTCCTAGGTCAAACCGAATGTAGAGGGAAATGTCAAGGGGAAGTCGTTCTAAGAGTCATGTCTACTCTCTCGAGCTAGCATGACGAGCGGAACTATGAAAATGCCTATTCTCATGGCGTGAGCGTAAAATGACTCCTAATCACTTTTTCACGATGTTTAATAACATCCCTTAACTTGAAAACCTATTCTCATGGTTTTCAAACTAATCAAACACGGGGAGTCTTCACTCAACTTCATCTCTCGATCATTCGTTGTGGAGCCTAAGACAACATCTATGGAAGCAAGTCATTGATTACGTGATTTAAAACCCAATGTAACGACTCTAGTCACCCCAAAGCTCGATTTTTACTGAGAACCTACTTATGTCATGAAGGTGGTGAGGGTTTTACCCACACCCTAGCACTAAAAACTACTCAGTACACATTTTGCTACTATTTAAACATATTTTTATTCATGATTACAAATTATAGCAAAGAAGTAAGTTATGACAATGGATTAATAACTAACTAAACAATTTATCAAAAGGGAAAGAGATTTGCTTAATTATCAATATTATTACAAAGAAATAAGTTGTGTATGTGATGTAATCAAACTACAAAAAGCAATAACGATAATGAAAGCAAGGACAAGGTTTAATCTTGAGAATAATTAAGACAAAAGGCATTAGTGCAAGGACAAGATTAACTTGAGAAGAATCTTTAAAAGCTTAAAAGTAAGTAACTAAGAACAAGGAAAAGTTCAACATGAGAAGAAAATAGGAAGAAAAGCAAAGGAAATAAGAGCTAGGACAAGTTTAACTTGAGAAGAACTATGAAACAAGATTACAATGTAAAGAAAGAAAGCTACAAAATATGTAAATTGCAATGGAAAATGTTGGTGAAATTAAAATTATACTATGAAGCTTGAACCTTTGAATTACTGAACTTTGAAGCTTATTCCAATGATGCTCTATTACAATGATGATCAACCAAGAAACCAATAACATCAACCAAGAACATGAACCTAAGAATATGAAACCAAGTAACTTTGAATATCAAACCAATAACAAGAATCCAAGAACTCTGAATAACCTACATTGAATTAATTAAGAAGAGACTGAATTACAACTATTGAATTGATAAAGAACTAATCATTGATCAAATTGAATACAAATTAATCTAAAGAACAAAATGAGAGTCTAAATTGTCTTCTACTAAATTCTAACTATATCAAACTACTTGCTTTACAAGAGTATATATAAACAAAACAACACCCAAGCAAGTGGAGGAGAAAGAAGCAAAATCAACTTTGTACGAAACAAGGGCATGCGGCCGCATACCAGGTACCATGCGGCCGCAACCCCTTGTTCTGTACCTCCCCTGCTTCATTTTACTAGTTGAGGGAGGGATGTAAAGGAGTACGCTTCGTTTGCAGGGGCTGCTAGGGGTTTTGTTTATGTCGCCGAGCTGTGGCTTACGATATCGTGAGACGCGAAGTAAGAGATCAAATCGCTTAAGCCAAGACTAAAGTAAATCGTTCCTTGCCACATATTCCATAATATCTTGGGAGATTGTTGCCTCGGTTTCCAATTTTCAATGAAAGATCCTACATAATGGAGACAACACATGAAACAAGACAAATACGAGCATAAAATCTATAAAAATAATGAGGAACAGGAATCACTAAAAACTAATAAAATAAAGGGAAAATACATAAAAAGGGAAGAAAAACTAACGAAACTAACTAAAGAAACTATAGAAAAAACAAACAAATATACACTAAATCAAACTCCCCAAGCTAGACTATTGTTTGTCCCTAAGCAATTTTAAACTTTTAAGGACGAAAGGAGTAGGATGAATCCCTTAGCGGGGCAATTAGCAATGACTTCACTAAATTTCGAATGAATCAAAACTCAACTCATGGAAGAAAGTGCAAAGGAAAGTTCATAAGCAAGAATTCAAGGGTAACCAAGAAGATAAAGGTGAACTTGCGTAATTTAATCAAATAGTTACCTTGTGCCCTCCCTTGACACGATGATCGAGGAAGATACTCCGTGAGGTAGTTTCATGAAGAACAAGAGCAAAGATGAGATAAGAAATGGTTAATCACTCACATCTCGTGTAAAACATCCTCTCACTATGCTTGATAAGTGACTATATCGATCAAGTAGCCTTTTCACTTTGCGTCTTAGTCTCACATGGTCTTTGAGGGTTGTAATGGGGCTTACGATGAGGGTAAAAGTTGCAAAGTTGGCTATTTTGTGGAGGTAAACCTAAGTGAAGCATTTACAACTCAATAACAAACTTTACAAACTTTTGACAATGAATAAAGAACTCAACACATCGAACCTCAGTTTTCCACTAATATCTAATGAACATGATGAATAGAAGTGGATAAATCGACTTAGAGGCCCATTTTGTAACTCAAGAAACACCCTAAAAGGAATAGGACAACAAAGACGTATGAATTTTCATCATGTTAAGAGATAATCTTTGAATAAATGATGATGGAAAGCCATTTTACTCACTTCAAATGATTTGAATAAGAACCAACTTTTTATTGCTAACATTGCTTATTTACAAAAGCATTAGATTATATTTTTTTTTTTGCTTTTACATGAGAAAAAACTATATAAGGAAAAGGACGAGACACAAGCTTCACTAATCTACATAGGGTGATGGCGGTTAAAAGCCGTGGTTCATATGTGGGTTAGTGAACAAGAGTAAAGGAACAAAAGGGGAACAAGAAGATATAAAATAATGTGGAAGAAAAAATAACCTTAAGTAACTTAGATTTTGAAACAAAAGAGCGAAGTGAAAGCCATGGCCGTCGAAAAAGGACAAAGTGGGCACGATTCCCATAGTCACAAGGCAAATTCTCGATCTAGTTGCCAATACGAGGTAAACAACAACACTCATGAAAGCAAATTGACCAAGGTGGTGGTCAAAACAATGCATGGAGGCTTAAAAACTCACCAAGGTTCAAAAGATCATCAAAAGCGTTGTATCAATAAGAAGGACTAAAATCAACATACACACAAGTTCAACAATTTTCTAAATGTGTGGTTAATTCAAGAACCCGAAACATAGGAACTTCCTTTCCAAAATGAATTAAGAGTTAAGGCACATGAGGAAAAAGGAGTTCGAAGATAATTAACCGCTATTTACATCATAGGAATCTAAGCTAAACTAAAAAGACCTAAAAATAAAAATAATTTATTTTTGGATGCATGCGGAAAATTAAATTAAATGCTCTAAAAAAAATTAAGGGAAAATAAAAAAAGAAAATAAACTATGAAAATAAAATTACATGGTCTACATCTAAATGCATTTGGCTTTTTGGGAAGAGAAGGGAAAAGAAAGAATTTGGATTTTTAAGGGAAATAGGGGAAAAGAGAGAAAATTTTGGATTTATTGGAAATAGGAGCAAAACGATCCCACAAGAACATCATCACGAACAATCATGATCAAAAACATCATCATCAAGAGGATTAAAACCAATAAAGTCAACACATTTGGTTCACTCAAACTTTCTACACGTATCACTCTCAAATACGCTCTTAAAACACAAACCAACCTTAAGCTCTTTCGACCACCTAATGCATAAACTCTCTCTCAAAGGATCAACAACGAAACGACAAAACAAGGATTGATACTACCAACTACCTACCACCAAAACAACCTGCCTATGTACACCAATGGTAGAGGACATGCAACCCCCCCCCCCCCCAAGCTAGGACGAAGCATCGTCCGATGCTCAAGGAGATGTATGGTCACTCCTAAAGTTATAGGTGGGATCCACATCAGGTCCACATGCATCGGTGTAAGGAGGCTAATCATATCGTGGTGCGTTAGGGTAGTTTCCATACTCGAAAGGACAAGGTTCATAGGGGTCCCAACCACCCGTATACCCTTGTGGCCAACCCTCACCGGGTTGACTAGGGTCCCCATGAGCGTTATAACCTCCGGAAACTTGGAAGTTATAACCTGGTTCGGTGCGGGTGGGGAAGTAAGACCAAGTGGATTGGTTATTTTTCTAACCGGGAACTGGGTCTTCTTGGACCGGGCGGTAAGGGTAGTTCAAGTATGGGTCAAAGTGGCCTTGGGTGACATGGTAATGATAGATAGAATTATTTTGTATCCTGGCCAAGTCACGGTCTTCTTCAAATTGTTGTTGTTGTTGTTCCATAAAACTAAACACTTGAGTTTGTTGGAGAGAGAGGTTATTATAAGCATTCATTAATTCATTATAAGGTTGGGCATGGGTCAATGGAGGACTAGAAGGGCCCTCCTCATGAGTTTGATGTTGGGGTTGTGGTCAATGGGTGGCCCTTGCTCCATTGGAGCTTGCTCCTTAGGCATAAGATGAGGGGTTCGTCGTGCATAGTAAGCACGATCTTGTGGAGTGAGTGGTTGGAAAGGAATAATAAAGGCATTATCTCTTTCCGATGTAGTTAGTGCGACATTGGGCAATTAACAATGGTGAAATCACCACACTAACCAACTCCACACCCCTTCTCTACTAGTGCTATGTAAAAATTTATGATTTTCAAATACATTAAAATAAAAAAACACATTAGTAGAGACAGGGTCCATAGCACCGAAGTGCTTGGAATAACCAAGTTGGGAAGCACTTAAAGTAATGTAACCACCCAATTGAATTGACCCAATCATGGAGGGGTGGTTTGTGAATTGAAGACACCGACGTAAAAACAGAAATCCAGTGTTAATTTTTTTCAGCGGAAGATTGACGAAAAGAAAGGAAAAGGCAAGACAACTCATCTAGACTCATTTTCCCCAAGTCTTTCTTAGAGAAATTTAAGAAACCAAACATCTTATGAGTCAAACGGAAATAAGGTTGATAAATTTGACTAGCTAGACTATAAATGGGTGAAAATCTAGACTCGCCACTAATACACTCCCAAAAGGCATTGTAGTTATCGAGCTCGGAAGTTTTCTCAATGGAAGGTTCGAACAAAGGATTTGTTGGGTCGCACATAAGAATTTTATTTAAACGAGCGAGAGTGATAGTATGTCTATGGTTAAACATACGGAAAGTGATATCGTGAGAAGGAAATTCTCCTTCTTTGGTTGTGTTAGAATGAGTGAGCGTGCTTAGAAACTCTAGGGTAAGGGAATTATAAGTGTATTGCGCATTAGTGGGGTGCATAAGCCTTTCCCACCCTAGATTTTCAAACATGAATGTGATTTCGGCTTCAATACCTAAATCTCGACAAGGTTGGGGAAGGTAAATTTTTGTTGGTTTAATGGTTCGCTTTGAAAGGGACTCGTATATGTCTTTGAATTGTGAAGGGATTTTTAGAGGCGGAGGAGGAGGAACAATTTCCTCATCCTCGGACTCGGGTAAAGGAGTATCCCTAAACATGAGAACGGGGTTTTTCTTCTGTTTGTTGCTAATATGAGCACGAGGCATGATGACAATAAGTAGAAGGCAAAAAACAACAAGGAAAGTAACAATCAAAGCAACACAAGAACAAAACTTCTCCTTCTTAACCAAAAGAACTAGAAGCCTAACTCCAATGCTTCTAGCTCATCAACAACTTCTCTTGCCTAACCAAGAAGAAGACCAAGAAGCCTAACTCCAAGTGCTTCAAGGTCTCAACAAAGAGCAAGGAAATGCAAATAAAAACAAGTTTTAAGAACAAAAGACAAGTAGCAAACCAAAAATAACCAATGAAATCAACCAAAGACAACTTAATACAACCAAAATCAAGTATATCAAGCCAAAAACAACGAAAAGAACATATAATTTCAACAAAAGATAAGATAAATAACAAAATAAATCATGAAAATCAAAGAATTCATGAAAAATAAAGTTAGGGTACCCTAAAAAAAGTTAGGGTTTTGAAGAGATTATACCAAAGAGAGTTTAAGAACACTTTCAAACCTATGAAATCATGAATTTGAACCCCTATTTGAATTTGGTGAACCAATAACTCACTCTTGTTGGGAACCCTAAAAAATTGTTATGATAACCTTGAGAAATTGTTTAAAAGAATGTAATTAAAGGCTTAAATTAGTTGATTTATGGAAGTAAACTCCAAAAAATGGATTTAGAGAGGAGATTTTATGACTTTGAGTTGAGGATTTATGAGAATGATGTTGAAAGAAGGAAGAGAGATGTGTGAGTTTTGTGGGTATTTTGAAGAAATGACAAAAAAAAAAGAGATTGAAAAGGAATTAAAACCCGCAGGGGAAGGGGGTTGCGGTCGCATGGGGTAAGGCATGCGCCCGCATGGTGCCTTTTTTCCAAAATTTCAGTTATAAAGAGCGATTGGGTAGCGTGGGAGAAAAACTTGGGTTGCGGCCGCATGGGTCAGAGTATGCGGTCGCACTGAGCAGTGGATTTTGTTTGTTAACTATAAATCAACAAAAGTTGTCTAGTATGCGGTCGAATAGGGGGGCATGCGGCTGCGTAGGCCCTGTTTTTATACTCTTTTGCTTCTTTTAAGCTTGAAAGTTTATGAAACCAACTTTTTCTGCCGAGAGAAGTTTATGATCATATTAAAAGGGCTCTAAGGCACTCTTTGACAAAAACAAACTCAACCCTTTATGCTTGTGCGACATTTTGGGACAATGTAAATCCCGAAAATCATATTTTTCTCCCAAAAACTGTTTTTAATGCTTTCATGAAGTTCTTTTAATCATCCTTTTTTCTTTCAAAAGGTAACTCAATGATTCCCAAGGGGTTTCTTTGGCATTCAACGTTCATCAAGGGTAATGGGATGATAAAATTCCCGAAAGTCACAAAAATGCCCATGAGGAGCCTAAAATGCTCAAAATTAGCTCAAAATTTATGAAATTATATACAAGTGACATGGGGTGCCTCCCGTGAGCGCTTGTTTAAGGTCTCGATCCTGACGGAAGCTCTAGACACAGGAACTAAGATGCAATTAAAGTCACATCAAAGTCATCTAGGAGGAAAACTAGATTTTGAAGAAGAGAAGGTTTTAGAAATAATTCGTTAAGGATTCGACCATTAGTTTTTAATGGTTTTCCCTTCTCATCTGCCACTTCCTTAAATGGGGGGGAGTGTTGAGCCAGGATTTCAACAATTCATGTTTTGAATCTTTGAAAGTAGCGTCAAAAAGTTGAGAGCTAGGGGTGTGAAAATGACTCTTGCTTTCTACTCCCTCATGTGAAGCTCGAGCTCGTTTCTCCATACCTTTTTTTATGGGACTCTACAAGCTCGAGAGTGCATGATGAGTGATAATGCAAGCCTCGAGCTTAGGTATCATAAGAATATCAACCTTTGCGTTGGTCATGTGATGACCAACAGTGGTAAAGCTGAAAGTTTTATTTCCAATACGGAAAGTCAGTATTCCAGTCTTTACGTTGAAAAGCGCACCAGCCGTGCGTAAAAAGTCTCTTCCCAATATGAGAGGGATTGAAAAATCTTCTTCCATATCGACTATCAAGAAGTCGCATGGGATGAAAATGTCATCAATTTGCACATGTATGTTAACTAAGATCCCAATAGTTTGTTTTTCAGTGTTATCGACCAACTTAATTTTCCTTTTGGAAGGTTTCATTTCATCTAAGCCTATTTTCTCGGCTAAAGAGAGGGGCATTATGCTCACTCCCGAACCAAGATCACAACTTTATAGTTTTTAACTAGATTAGAGTGGGGACGATGAAACTACCAGACTTCTCAATTTTATGCTCCAAAGCTCAGTTAAGAAATGGTAATGGGGGTGTATAGATTTTACCGGAGCCTTTGGAGTGACTATCTCACGAACAATCTCGACTTTACTGTCATTAATGAAAATTTCTTCCACCATAACAGAAATAGGGACCTCGCTTACAATGGAAACAGATTTTATGTGCTCCCTAGGATTCACCACAGTTTGCCCCGGAAATTCATTTCCAGAGTTAGGTGTGGAGCTAGAAACATGTTGAGCAATTTGAGAGAATTGAGACTCAATCATTTTATTGTGAGCTTGAAGTTGCTGGACAGAGGTAGCGAGACCGCCTATCCTCTTCTCATTATCGATGTTAGCTTTAGTTTGTTGGTTCATAAATGATTCTAACACATGTTCTTACCCCGATTTTTGAGGAGGAGGAGGATAAGGAGGGCAAGGCTGTGGCGGCCCACCTTGGTTACAGTCGAGAGGCCGATAGATGCCGGGTTGTTGCTGAGGGGTTGGTCGTTGAAAGTTTGATTGAGGACCACCTCCCTTATTATTGTTTGTATTTGATTGGGAGTTCCTATCTTGATTATTATAATAGCCTTGAGAATAGGCTATTGTTTCCATAGTAGAAACATAGTAAGAAGACGTGTGGTCATGACCTCCAGACATTTCACAAGACATTACTTGTGAAGGAGTACTAGAAGAAGCGAAGTGCGCTTTTTCTAGTTGTTTCGCTAGGAGGTCAAATTTGGAGTTAAGCACCTTAAAATCATCAGTTTTAGCGACGCTTTTCCTTACTAGAAATCTCCTATTGGAGTGCCAAGAAGAGTTCTTGGCAACCTCCTCAATAGCTATTTGAACTTTGTTCAAGGGTAGATTTTTCAGCTGACCTCCACTCCCAGCGTCAAGGTTAGCCCTTGAGCTAGGCAGAAGACCATCGTAGAAACTCATGAACAGTAGCCATTCACTAAAAACGTGGTGAGGGCATGAACGCAAGATGTCCTTGAAACGTTCCCATGCCTCACCCAAAGTTTCATCGTCATCTTGGGAAAAGTTACAGACTCTTTGCCTAAGTTCCGAGGTTTTCTCAGGAGGACAATATTTTTCCAAGAATGCCTTGGTAACATCATCCCATGTTTTGTGCGATCCAGGGCAATAGCGCCAAAATTTGATAGCATGTCGAAGTGGCTACCAAAGTTAAACCATACAAGGCTCACTAGGCTACTAGTAAAGGCAAGTAAGGATCGAATCCCACAAGATAAAGGTTTTTACACTAAGGCAGTCTAAGGAGTAAGTTTAAGTCGGTTTAAGTTTAGAAGAAAGATTGTCACTAAAGGTTGATTTATTTTAACTTGAGTTTAAGAATTAAAGACGATTAAGGTAAGGGATACACCGCTCAATTCCTACATGAAGGCGCAGATTCCTAGGTCAAACCGAACGTTGAGGGAAATGTCAACGGGAAGTTGTTCTAAGAGTCATATATATCTACTCTCTCTCGCTAGCATGACATGCGGAACTATGAACACGACCTATTTTCATGGTGTGAGCATAAAACGACTCCTAAGCACTTTTTCATGAAGACTAGTAACATCCCTTAACTTGAACACCTATTCTCATGGTTTTCAAATTAATCAAACACGGGGAGTCTTCACTCAACTTCATCTCTCAATCCTTCGTTGAGGAGCCTAAGACGACATCTATGGAAGCAAGTCATAGATTACGTGATTTAAAACCCAATGTAACGACTCTAGTCACCCCCAATCTCGGATTTAACTAAGAACCTACTCATGTCATGAAGGTGGTGAGGGTTTCACCCACACCTTAGCACTAAAAACTACTCACTACACACTCTATTACTATTTAAACACATATTTTTATTCATGATTACAAATTATAGCAAAGAAGTAAGTTATGACAATGGATTAATAACTAACTAAACAATTTATCAAAAGGGAAAGAGCTTTTTTTAATTATCAATATTATTACAAAGAAATAAGTTATGCAAGTGATGTAATCAAACTACAAAAAGCAATAATGATAATGAAAGTAAGGACAAGGTTTAATCTTGAGAATAATTAAGACAAAAAGCATTAGTGCAAGGACCATATTAACTTGAGTAGAATCTTTAAAAGCTTAAAATTAAGTAACTAAGAACAAGGACAAGTTCAACTTGAGAAGAAAATAGGAACAAAAGCAAAGGAAATAAGAGCTGGGACAAGTTTAACTCGAGAAGAACTATGAAATAAGACTACAAAGTAAAGAAAGAAAGCTACAAAATATGTAAATTGAAATGGAAAATGTTGGTGAAATTAAAATTATACTATGAAGCTTGAACCTTTGAATTACTGAACTTTGAAGCTTATTCCAATGATGCTCAATTACAATGATGATTAACCAAGAAACCAATAATATCAACCAAGAACATGAACCCAAGATTATGAAACCAAGTAACTTTGAATATCAAACCAAGAACTAGAATCCATGAACTTTGAATAACCAACTTTGAATTAATTAAGAAGAGATTGAATTACAACTATTGAATTGATAAAGAACTAATCACTAATCAAATTGAATACAAATTAAACTAGAGAGCAAAATGAGAGTTTAAATTATATTGTCTTCTACTAACTTATAACTATATCTAACTACTTGCTTTACAAGATTATATATAAACAAAACCACACCCAAGCAAGTGGAGGAGAAAGAAGCAAAATCAACTTTGTTTGAAACAGGGGCATGCGGTCACATACCAGGTACCATGCAGCCGCAATCCCCTGTTCTGTACCTCCCCTCCTTCATTTCATTAGTTGAGGGAGGGATGTAAAGGAGTACGCTTCAGATGCTGGGGTTGCTAGGGGTTTTGTTTATGTCGTTGAGCCATAGCTTGTGATATCATGAGACGCGAAGGAAGAGATCAAATCGCTTAAGCCAAGACTAAAGTAAACCGTTCCTTGCTACATATTCCATAATATCTTGGAAGATTGTTGCATTGTTTTCCAATTTTCAATGAAAGATCCTATAAAATGGAGACAACACATGAAACAAGACAAATACGAGAACAAAACCTATAAAAATAAGGAGGAACGGGAATTACAAAAAACTGAAAAAAGAAAGGGAAAAGACATAAAAAGGAAGAAAAACTAGAGAAACTAACTAAAGAAATTCTAGAAAAAACAAACAAATAAACACTACATCAGTAACTCAGTTCCAGCTATATTGACAGGAATAACTTAGAATAAGGTTTTACAAGACACAATCTCTCCCGTAGGCATTGTCACATTCAATTCACATGTAGCAACATATAATAGATTGTAGGCTTAGAGTTGGCAAGAAAAGTACCCGTCACCACAGTGCCATTGTTGTCTGCTTTATTCTGATTCATCACTAAAATTCTTCCATTGTTGCAAACATTCCCGTTGCATTTCCATTCCTAGCACCTTTGCTATTTCCATTAACATTCCCATTTGCGACACCAGAGTTTCCTTGTTGTCCATTTCCTCTTTGCATGTTGCTCCTATTGTTGTTGTCTCCTCCAAACTTTGGTCTTGGTATTTTGAGTTCGTAGCTTGTGTTTTGAATGATGATAAATTGCATTGAACTATCATATTGTATGCAAGCTTCTGTTTGCATGTGCAAGTACTGAAGAACAAGTTCAATGGATAAAAAGACGAAGCTCATGAAGACAAGTCTTGAAGTTTGCATGAAGTCCAAGTTCATAGGGTCATATTCTTAGGTCTTAGATGCAATGTAAGTCGTATGAAGGTTTGTAAATGAATTGTAAAGGTTGAGATTAGAGAGATGAGCTACTTGTGGATGACAAGGAACCTCGATTACTTGTCATACACAACTACAAGTAAACTTGGCTGCCTGGAACAATCTGGGAACAGTTCGGAGCCAGTCCTCTCGAGTTTACTTCATGCATACATATTTTAGGAAAGTTTTCTTTCCATGCAAAATTGATTTCAAGATACATGGATAATTGGTTTGTTATGCAAGTGAGATAATCTTAAGTATGGCAAGTAGGTTATATTATATTGCACTGATTTTATTTGATCTCAAATAAAATCAGTGAGAATATTTTCTGTGGAATTATTTCTATATTCCCAAGGAAAATATTCTCTTGCAATATTCTATAACATATAAGCCAAAGGCTTATTTAAGGCGATCAGCTTGCATACAAACTTAACACTTTTTCACGATAGAAATTGAAGTATACAGATTGCAAAAGTTCTCTCTCTCAAGGTCTGAATCTAGCATAAACCCTAATACCACATTTAGGTCTTAATTTACTCTCCTTTTTCTCAGCGCTTAGGCTAATTATTATTGGGAGACAAAGTTTTGTAATTTGAGCATTCTGTGAGTTCAGTCTGCTGGGGAAGTTGTTCAGGGATCATCTTCATTTGAACCTTCATAGTTGAAGGTTGAGTCGAACTTTCATAGGTGGAAGTTGCAGAATCATCTTGTGCATAGGTGCGTAAGTGATTGTGTGTAATTCTTTTTGTTATTCTTTGTTGATTAATAAAAAGAGTGAGTAAGTGGAGGATGTAGACTTATTAGAAGTCGAACCTCATTAAATCTTGGTGTTGTGTATTTTTATTGCATTTTGTTTCCGCTGCTTGAGAAATGGTTCGTAACTGGTCTCACAATCAATCAAAAAATTTACAACAATCTCACAACACTCAATTCACCCCCCCCTTCTTGTGTTTTACTTGCACTTTCAATTGGTATTAGAGCCTAACTTCTTGAAAGGGTAACACCTAGAGAAGGAATAAAAGATGAATACTCAAAAGATGATGAACGAAAATGGAGGATCAAGGCTGCCTAAGATCAATGGAACAAATTATCCTTGGTGTAAAATTTGCATGCAGTACTTTATTATTGGCACTGACTATGAGTGCTGATAATCAGGAATGGTCCAAAGAAGGTGGCCAACAACACTAATGGCACAGAGAACAAGGAGAGTGAGTACAATAGCA
Source organism: Suaeda aralocaspica (assembly GCA_016808085.1). NCBI lineage: Eukaryota > Viridiplantae > Streptophyta > Magnoliopsida > Caryophyllales > Amaranthaceae > Suaeda > Suaeda aralocaspica. The sequence goes on from PYUH01000284.1 coordinate 650,817, forward strand.
CAGATCTGAAGACACTCGAGAAGAATGCCATGGTCATGTCACTTCTTCAACAAGGCATTGCTGATAATGACGTAAGTTGTATCTTAGTATGCTCTACTGCTATGGAAATATGGGAAACCCTAGAGTTAGCCTATAAAAACACTAGTGAAGTCAGGAGATCTAAAGTTGATATGCTTATGTCTAAATATGAAACTTTTGATATGAATCGAGATGAAAATATAAGAGATATGTTTACTCACTTTATGTCAATTATTAATGAGCAGAAATTTCTTGGCAAAAGCTTCACTAATGAAGATCTAGTTAGGAAAATCTTGAGAAGCTTGACTGGTAAATGGTTGCCTAAGGTAACTGCAATTCAGGAGGTAAAGGATCTATCCACCTTGTCTGTAGAATAGCTTATTGGGTCATTGATGACTCACGAGATGTTGGTGAACTCAAAGGAGGAAAGTACAACCAAAAACCGAGGGCTGGCTTTGAAGGGAGAAGCAAATGAAGAAGATCTGGATGAGATAGGTCTCATGGCAAGAAGATTTGAGAGGAGTCTCAGATCTCAATATAAGGGTAAGTCTTGGAAGAACAAAGGTAACACAAAGAAGACCAGTTCCAGCACTAGTTGTTTCAAATATGGTGATGCCGGACATATGATCCAGGATTGTCCCACATGGAAAATCTTAAGGATGAGCTTCATAGGGAAAAATTGGAACTTGCCATTGCTGCAGAGCATAATGAAGCTAGCTTAAGAAACTTGAAACCAAGGAGCAAGATCTGAGAGACTGTCTAAGACAGATGAAAAGGTTGCTTGATGCCCAGAGTACTCTAAACATCCTGACCTCACAAACTGGTAATCTTCTGAGGTTTGGATTAGGGTATTCTGGAAATAGTTCCCAACAACCTCAAAAGTTGGGAAGAGATGAGACTTGGATTTCTAAATTCAAGAGAGGTAGGTACGTGTTTGCAAAGTAATGATCTAAACTTTTATATTATAATCATAAATTGTTGTAGCATGAATTTGTGATGATTTTATGAAGTTTAGTTTTGTTTTTAAGGGTTTTTAAGTTGTTTAATATTGCTGTCAAATTTTTAAAGTTGTAAAAACTAAGAGTAAAAATATTATGAACATGTTTTACATCATGAAAAGTTAGTTTAAAGCATAGTTTAGATGTACAATGATGGTATTAGATTGCAAAAAGTTTTATGCTTGAATTATGAAGTTTTGATGAGTTTTGAATAGATAAATAAAGCTGTGAATTTTTAATAACACGTGCTTATGCCTAATAAAAATAGTAGCACGTGAAATAATTAGTTATAATTATTTTTAATACATCAAAATATTGTATGATGATCTAAGGACATGACTATAATGTTTTATGATCAAATTATGATATTTAGAAGGGTTTTAAAGTGTTTTTAAGTAATTTTATGAAGCTGCCACTTTTGAAAAATTATCGAAAATCAAGTGTTTTGCGAAAGAAAAATTAAAATAAAGTATGGAATTGAATAGAGACTATAGGGAAGGTTTTGGACAAGTTTCCAATATAAAAGGTTAGTTTAGATTTGTTGTAGAAGTTAGTCATCAAGGTTTTAATTTAGTTTCGGTTTTCTCTATGTAGGAGAATTCGAGTTAGTCGACTTTTAGAAGTTGTGGCGAATCAACACTACTATATTCATGCTTGCTTGTTGATCTTATATGTTATTTATGTGATTATGAGTTAATTATTGATTGACTCGCATGAGAAGCATGTTAGTATGAAAGTTGAAAAGTATGATTCTTATATTATTTTGACATTCCACATTTATAACATTGTTAATTATATCATGAGTAATTGGAATGTTAAAATTATTACTAAAGTCATCCAATAGTTAATAAAGAAGAAAGGAAAGTTAATTAAGTTGATTAGTTACTTAATCAACAAGAAAAATAGTTAGTGAATTTTTATTCACTTGTTTAATAGAAGTTTAATGAGCAAATATTTATATAGCCACTCACAGTTTAAGTGTGGTCAAGAAAGATAAATAGTTAGCCACTCACAGTTAATGCGCGGTAAAAGAAGTTTAGTTTAATTAAAGGACACACAAGATTATTTTAGAATCACTTTAAATCCAAGATAATTAATATGATTTTGTTTGATGTTATGCATGCTTCTATGTGTTGATGTGTGTGAGTCATAATATTGTTAATCCTGTTAATCACGTAAAGTGAAAGAGGATTCGCATCAAAACTCTTGGAATGTATATAGCTTGAGTATGAACAGTGGAGGTAGTCGTATGGAACAGTGATCTATGACTTCTAATTGGGGTACAAGACGTTGTACTCTTTTATATTTTACATGTGCTGGAATTCCGTCACTATATGTGACATAGGTAATGTAACACCCAAGATTTTCCTAATTTCCTACTTTATTTTTTTCCGGAAAACATATTACAAATATTAAAGAATTATAATTATTAAAACTCCTAACTAACGGAAAAACCAAAGTATTACCGCCACCGTGATAACGGCTAAGGCATTTATCAAAGTACTACAGCAGAAGTCTTAAAATCAAAACCAATTTAAAACTAAACTTCAAAACAAGTCTCAAAACTAAATTCAAATCAATATCGAAAATAAAAATCAACTTAAAACTTTATTACACTTTCAGAACCATTTTAATGGTCCTTAAAAACCAGAACTAAAATCTTTGAAAATAAAACAACATTCATATAAAAGTTAGTACTTCATAAGCAATAAAAATTAAAACTATAAAACACAGCAAACGCTCTCACTCCAGCCCAGCATGAAATGACATATGCCCACTTGTATCTGTAGCTTTTCTTATTCTAGACAACTACTCACCAACAAGTGGGTCATTGTAGGGCCAAGTCCAAGACAAAGCCATGCACACAAAACAAACAGTCAGCAAAGCTGAGTATATAACTACTAAAGACTATGCAACAGAACAACATAAATAAAAACATACACACACCTTACCTTTGGCAACCTTTCACCTATGCATAGACTCAACAAAATTAATTATTATATTTAAACTTGTGGATTATGCATCGAACGGGTTTCCTTTCCTAAAAAATCACCCCATTGGGCACCAACTTGGGAGCAACTCCAAGAAGGTATTACTATGTCACATAAAATGACGGAATTCCAACGCATTATAAATATAAAAGAGTACAACGTCTTGCACTCCAATTAAAAGTCATATATCACTGTTCCATACGACTCCCCCCATTGCTCATACTCACGGTATATACGTTCCAAGAGTTTAATTTGATGCGAATCCTCTTACACTTCACGTGATTAACTGGCTTAAATAACAATATTATGACTCACACACAACATCACACAAAAACATGCATCACATCAAGCAAGCCATATTAGTTATCTTCAATTTAAGGTGATTCAAAATTAATCTCATGTGTGACCTTTAATTAAACTGAACTTCCTTTACCACACATTAACTGTGAGTGGCTAAATATTTACTTTCTCCTTGACCACACATTAAACTTTGAGTGGCAACATGTATAAAATATTTGCTCATAATCTTATTTTAACATATGAATAAAAATCAACTACCTTTCTTGTTGATTAAGTAACTAACCAACTTTAAAATAACTTCCTTCTTTATTAATAATCTATTGGCCAAATTAAAATGATCATGACATTCCAATTCAATCTTATAAAATTTATATTGCTATTTAACATGGAATGTCAACAATAATATAAAATCATGCTTCTAATAAAACTTGTCATGTTCATCACTTCGTAATTCAAACAAACATAACAATACTTCATAACATAAAGGATCATCCAAGCATGAATTCTGATTCTTATGTTTGTTTTTAGTACTTACGTACCTTGTGAAATAGTGGTGCTCCGCCACAACTTCTAAAAGTTGACTATATCAAAGTCTCCTACATTAGGAAAACCGAAACTAAATTAAAACCTTGTTCACTAAGTTCTACAACAACTCTAAACTAACTTCTATATTGGAAACTTGTCCAAAACATTCCTTATATGGTCTCTATTTAATTCCATACTACACTTTAATTTTTCTATTGCAAGATTGCTTGGTTTTCGGGACTTATTTAAGCTTTACTAAACCTCAACATAAAATTTATGTCACTTTAGAAAAGTACACAGCAATTTAAAATTACCAAAACTCCTTGAAAAATTTCAAAAACAACATAAATCAATCTTACAATGTATTACTTAATTTATATGATCAATTCATGCTAATTACATATTTTAAAATCCTAATTATTCACTTTATAAAATATGGATAACATGTTACACATGTTTAAAATCACTTTTAAACTTCATAAAACATACTAAAAATCATATGTAACATTATAGAATTAAACGTGATCATACTAGCATAATATGAACACTTAAAACTTATTTTAACTTGTTTATATAAAAATTTCAGATTTATTAATTAACTTTAAAGTCATGAAAAGCTCATAAAAACATCATAAATTCATGGAAACCCTTTTTTACAATCAACTAACATTATTATGAAACCAAGCTATGCTTTAGAATAATATTTCATAAGCCAAAACATGTTCATAATATTTATTGAATTTCATGGTTACAAAATTTGGACAACAATTTATTTTATATTTAAAACCTTTAAAAATCAATCTAACTTCATAAAATCATCATAAATTATTCACACAACAACGATTCATGATCATAATATTGAAGTTTAAATCATATAAACTCATAAAAATCAAAACTTTCATACTTTAATTTAAAAACCCCAATCTAAAATTTCATGAACAACAAAATAATTCATGCTTTAAAACAAATCATAACTTTATAAAACATGATTGAAACTTATAAAATCATGATTAAACATAAATATGAACATGAATTTGCAAGGAAGGAATTTTTTTAAAGTTTCGAAAATATACCGAAATCAAGGGGAGGTAGCCGGCGGTGGCGAGGTGGTGGTCCGGCGAGTGGGCTCCGGCGAGTGGCACGAATCCCGAGATAAAAAAACCATCCCCTTTTTTTTCTCTCTAAATTTTGGAATCCTAATGACAATTATGATGGATGAAATCTGAAAATTTGGGGTTTAAAGGGTATTTATAGGCCCCAAGGTCGGATTTGGAAAAGCCCATATTTATCCTAAAAAGTGGAAATTACCTTCAGGGCCTTGCATCAAAATAAATTTGGAAACTCTTAAAAATTCCTATTTTTAGAAGCCTTTTAAAATATCTTATAAAACATAAAATATTATTTATAAACACAAATAGTTATTTTTAATTAAAGCTTATTTTATATTATTATTATTTTTTTTCCATTTAATATTCTTATTGAACACAATTTTTCAATAAAAATATTAAAATTACATGTAAAAAATACAAAAATACTTCCTTAAAATACGTGAAAATGTGGGGGTATTATAGGTAATACCTTCTTGGAGTTGCTCTCAAGTTGGTGCCCAATAGGGCGATTGTTAAGGAAAGGAAACCCGTTCGGTGCAAAATCCAAATTTTAAATATAATAAATAATTTGTAAGAGTTGAGTCTATGCACAGGGATGAAGAGATGTCAACGGTAAGAAGTATGTGTTATACTTTTCTTTTATATTAATATTAATCATGTTTGCATAGTCTTTAGTGTTTATGTACTCATCTTTGCTGATTGTGTGTGTTTGTGTGCATGGTTTTGTCTTTGACTTGGCCCTACGATGACCCACTTTGATAGCGAGTAGTTGTCTAGGATAAGAGAAAGGTACAAGTACATGTAGGCATAGTCAATCATGCTGGGTTGGAGTGTGAGCGCTTGCTTTGTAGTTTTCTTAATTTAGTGGACTTGTTATTTATTTATTGTTGAAGTTGACTTTTGGTTTTCGAAGTTTAAAGTTTATTTGATTTTGAAGGGTCGTTAATACGGTTACGAAGTGTAATAAAGATTTATTTCAGTTTTTCTTTTGGTTTTGACTTTGATTTGCTTTTGAGATTATTTTTTATTTTTAATTTCGGTTTTTGGTTTTAAAGACTTCCATAGTAGCACTTTGATAAAAGCTTTCGCCATTATCACGGTGGCGGTAATACTTTTGTTTTTACTACTTAAGTAGGAAGCAATTTTTTATTTTCGTTTTCTGTAATACTCGGTATTTTCCGTACTTTAAAAATAAATTTAAATGTTTCTAATAATTTATTTTTACGCTTAAATTATTTAATAAATAATTTTAATAATTTTAGAATATGGTTTTTAATAAAAATAAAATTTTATAAATTATTTATAAGCAAAAATATTTTTTCCACAATTTTACTTTGTTTTTGTGTGTTGCACTTTTGTTGTTGTTGTTGTTGTTGTTGTTGTTGTTGTTGCTGTTGTGTGTGTGTGTGTGGCATTTTTCCTAGGTGTGTTTGTGTGTTTATATTAGCTTATTTTTGCTGCTTAGATGATGTAATATATGTTCATGCAATTTTATATAAGTGTCGTGATTTATTCATGCCACAAAAACAATTTCCATGTCACAAAAATCAAATTCCATGCATCACATTTAATGCATTCAAAATACATCCCCTTTCTCTCCTCTTTTTCCCCACAATCCACCTCACCTCTCATCCTCATTCTTCCCCTCTTTGGATGGCCTTTCCCCATCCCATTTACCACTTTTGACTTCCTCTCTTTCACTCTCTATATAAACCCCTCACCTTACACCTTTTTCCACCCTTTGTTACACCCTTTTCTTCTCTCTTATTTCTCACCATTTTCACAAGCTTTCACCATAAATTTTCTCATATAAACTAAGTTAATCTACTTCCTAAATAAAATAATAAAACCACAAAAAAATCAGAATCAAAATCTCTTACAAAAATCAATTGAAAAAAGCATAAAAACAAGCATCGAAATCAAGGTTTTCAAGCGGGTTTGTGAAGCTTCAAAGAGGACTTTGTGTTCGATTTTTCTAAGCGTATTTTAACTATTTTCTTGCATTTTAACGGTAAGTTTTCGATGTATACCACTTTAGAAAATCTCGTAAGATTTTTGGTTTTGAAAAACAATTCATGAAGCCCATGTTTTCCCTCTCCTCAAAATTTTGTGTTAGCCATATAATCATGTTTTCAAGTATGTTTTTCTTTGTTTTTATTCATGTTTGTGAGTATGTATATATTCATGTTTATGTCCTTGAAGTCCATGATGAATCATGTTAAGTTTTATGTTGTTAATCCATATTTAATGAATTGAATTTTTGAAGTATGGAATTGTGAATCATGATGAGGTTTTTCTTCTTTTGTTTTCTATGAGTGGCTTTTTTTCATATACATGTATGTAAATTATTTTTTTTATTTTGCTATTATTATTATTTTTCGTGATTTATAAATAAAAATTAATTTTTGGTTTTTATATAAAAAAAGAATTAAAATAAAATAATTAATTAATTTTCGAAACCTAAATTTAATTTTTAAGTTATTTATAATAAAGCTTATAATTTCTAAGTTATTATCAAGGTTTATAAATTATATATTTATATAATGAAATAAAGTTTGTTTAAAATTATGTTTAGAACTTGATTATAATACTACTATGATTTTAAAAAGATGGTTTCACTTAGTTTAATTCAATTCTTAAAAGTTGTTTAATTAAAATATAATTTCTAAGTTGTTTAGAAACCGACTTCTAATTTTCTAAGCTTAGACTACAACTTATTTTATCAATGTTTTCAACTCTTATTTCTCTTTTCTTTTCTTGTAAAAAGTGTTTTATTCACTTAGATTATTTTTAGAAAAAAACAAAAAACATATCTTATTAAGTTGAAATAATTTTCTAAACATTGTTTCTTTGTTCTAAAGTGTTATGTTTTCATGTTTCAAAATCATGATATATTTTACTCAATTTTTCTTATGTTTGAAACTTTATTTTTGTTTCTTAATCATGCCTTGTTTATTCATGTCATGTTTCATGTCTTTTGAGTTTAGTTGTTTAAATCTTTCTTGCTAAAATGAATAACTAAGAAGTGATCACAATAATCAGTTTAAAATGTATTCTAATCTTGATGGGAAAGAAGTCTTTATGGATAGCTCTTACCCCTAAGGGTGATGAACGCGCCTTTTCTTTTAGGTGGTATATTGTTTTTATTTTGGTTCTACTCCCTGGGAGAAAAAGTCCCATAGTCTGAACTGTATCATCTACTCCAAAGCTCCCTGCGTGAAAAGGTCGCATAGTTCGATGGGGGGTGTGCACACTTAATTAAGACTCTGTCAAAATATGTCGGCCAGTAATCTATTGTTAAGTTAGCATAAAGGGTAATGCGCTGGTCTACTAACCCTGATATCTTTCCCAATTTTAATCAAAGTGGTCACAATTATATTCTAATGCTTTATGCTGAGTTTTGATTCTATTCTCAAAATTTTATGAGATGTTTGGAATGTTGATTCTCAATGATGAATCTTGTTTATAATCAAAAGAATTTGTTCTTGAATCTTCATAATGCTTGGAATTGTATTTCCTTATGTTGCTAAAGCTTTATGAATGTTGTTTCATGTTTCTTCATTGATTGAGTTATGTTTCTTGTATGTATATGCAAATCTTTTCAAAACTCAAACCCATTTTACGGGGTAGAGTCGAGCTTACGTACTCAGTTTTTCTGATTTATGTTTCCTTTTGCTTTGTTTTTTTGTCTCTATTCGTCTATTACATGTGAGTTTTATGAGAAGTATGAGTGACGATTGGCTTAGGATGCTCGAAGACTTAACTATTATGAATAATGCTATGCTTTTGGAACATTAGCTTTTGGTTTCTTTGAAATTCTTAAAGATCTTGTTTTGTAATATATTTCTAGACTCGTTTTCTTTTTCTCATTTTGGTTGGAAAAATTGGATTTTCTTTAAAAAAACTTATGAAAGATTATTATTCCGCCGCGATATTTTATTATTAATATGGTTTAAAAGTTATATTAAAGTTTCTATCCTCACATCCTTAGTGAATGAGGGTAATGAGTACCACTCCCATATCTTGGAAGCCTTTGGTTTTTGAAAGGATGGGTTGTATTTTGGCATTGTTTATGGTGCCCAAGATATGGGAGTGTTACCGAATGGTATTAGAGTTCTAAGGTTAACTAAAAATTTAAGAATTTTCAAACTAAAAAGTTTTTCAAAAAGTTTTCAAAAAATGTTTTTCAAAAGGTAACTTATTCATAATCAAGTCAAGCAAGCATGAGAGTTTAGTTCGTTGTTTAAGAGCCTTTCTTTGTGTTTATGTGACTTTTTTGATTCTTTGCTTAGATGCCTCGTATTGTGATAACCCCGAGGGAAAAAACACCTAGGAGCGTAAGTTGGAGATCGCCGGAATCGCCCTACATGCAAAGGATGAATTATGGAGAAGACATTGAGGATTACATTTACCGTCTTAGGGTATGGTGTGAGAACTTCCACCTAAACTGTAACTTGGAGAACTCAGATTTTGACACACCTCCTAAGCAAGCACATGTTCTAATTATAACATTCCAATTCAATCTTGAAGAATTTATATTACTAAAAATGTGGAATGTCAAAACAATATAAAATCATGCTTCTAATTCTTTCATTAACTTGTCATACATGTCATTTCACAATCAAATCAAGCACAACAACATATCATATGAGATTAACCAAGCATGATTTCTAATTTCTATGTCTGTCTCTAGTACTTACGTACCTTGTGTTGTAGTGGAGTTCCGCCACAACTTCTAAAAGTCAACTAGATCGAAGTCTCATACATAGAGAAAAATCGAAATTAAATTAAAACCTTGTTGACTAAGTTCTACAACAACTCTAAACTATCTTTCTACATTGGAAACTTGTCCAAAAACATTCCCTATATGGTATCTATTCAATTCCATACTTTATTTTAATTTTTCTATTGCAAAATACTTGATTTTCAAAAATTTTCCAAAAATGGAAGCTTTGTAAAATTCCTCAAAAGCACTTAAAAACCTTTCTAAATATCATATTTTGATCATAAAACATTATAACCATGTCCTAAGATCAATATACAATACTTAGATGCAATAAAAACAATTATAACTTACTAAGTCACATGTTACTATTTTTATTAGGCATAAACATGTGTTACCAAATATTTACAGCTTTATTTATTTATCTAAAACTCATTAAAAACATCATAAATTCATCATAAAACTATTTTAAAATCCACTAACATCACCATGAATCAAATTTATGCTTTAGAATAATTTTTCATAAGGTAAAACATGTTCATAATATTTATTCCATTGATTTTCATGATTGCAAAATTTGGACAGCAATATAATTCATGTTTGAAAGCTTTAAAAATCAATCTAAACTTCATGAAATCATCATAAATTCATGTTTTCTTGATCATAACATTGAAGTTTAAATCATTAAAAACCAAAAAATTAAGGATTTCATAATTTCATAAACCCTAATTTTAAATATCATGATCAAACATATAAATTCATGCTTTAAACTAAATCATAACTTCACAAAAACATGATTAAAACTATAGAAACATGATTAATCACAATTATAAACATTATTTTGCAAGATTGAATCAAAAAGAAAAAGTGAAGGATTTTTTTTTAAAAAAGGTGCTCAAAAATACCAAATAGGGGAGGAAGGTGGTCGGCGAGGTGTAGTGGGGAAGGCGCTGGCGAGAAGGGGTGGGGAAGGGGAGGAGACCGGCAAGCAAGGGGGGTGGCGACCTGCAGTTTTTTTTCTTTCGTTTCGGAAATTCTTCCGGCTCCCTTTTTTTATTTTTATTTTTGGAATTCCTTTTTTTTTCTCTTTTTCTCTCATAATTTTTGGAATCCTAATTCACAAAGTTGCAAATTAAATCTGAAATTTTGGGGTTTTAATGGATATTTATAGGCCCCAAAGTAGGATTTGGTGCAAGTACATAAATACCCTTAATGTTTGAAATTACTTTTATGCCCTTGTTTTAAAACAATTAAGGAAATTCTAAAAATTCTATTTTTAGAAACTTTTAAAAATATTTAATAAAAGATGAAATATTATTTATAAACATAAAATAATTACTTTGATTAAAATTTATTAAAATTTCCTTTCTTTAATATTTTTATTGAACTTAATTTCTTAATAAAAATATGAAAAATATACGTATAAAATACGAAAATAACTCCTTAAAATACTTGAAAATATGGGATATTACTGTTTATCCCCCTTAAAAGAAGTTTCGTCCCGAAACTTTATGTAAATTATTGTATGGAATTTGAATAGAGACTACGTTTACTTCAAGACTTTTCGTTATGACACTATGTTGTTGTAGACTTTAGGCATTACTCAACCTTTGCTTGACAAATTTTTTGTGAATAGACATAAGACTTTCATAAAACTTTACTCAAAGACGTAAAAACTTGTAAGAACTTGCAAAATTGAGGGTAAAAACGCGCGAAATTAGATAGCACTCTACCCCCCTTAAGAGTAATCCCCGTAACTCTACCTGCTAACCTGAAATAACTCTGGTCTAACTCTATTGATTCAGATTGTAACACATGTGACTCATCCGGAACATATTTTCTTAGTTGAGACACATGAAAGACATTGTGAATTTTGCTCAACTCCATTGGTAATGCTAGCTTATAGGCAACTTTTCCAACCCTTTGCAAGAACTCATAGGGTCTGATATATTTCAGGCTCAATTTCCCCTTCTTTTCAAACCTCATTATTCCTTTCATCGGTGATACCTTAACGAGCACCTTATCACCAACTTCAAATACAACTTCTTGACTTTTTTAATGTGCATAAGACTTTTGTCTATCTGCGCTGCCTGAATCATTGCTTGTATCATTCTTATCTTATTATCGGCAGTCTCATCAATCAATTGAGGTCCTAGAATCACTGTCTCACTTATGTCACTCCAACATAAGGGACTTCTGCACTTCCTTCCATACAGGGCTTCGAAAGGTGCAATGCCAATACTTGCATGGTAGCTATTATTGTATGAGAACTCAATAAGATCTAAACAATCTTCCCAATTCCCTTGAAAATCCATTACACAAGCTCTTAGCATGTCCTCCAAAGTTTGTATGGTTCTCTCCGTTTGTCCATCGGTTGCTGGATGGAGAGCTGTACTCATTTTCAATGTTGTACTAAAGTTCTCCTGGACACTTTTCCAGAACTTTGGAAGAAACCTAGAATCCCTATTGGACACGATATCCTTTGGAACTCCATGTAGCCTCACAACATGCTTTATGTAAGCCTTTACAAGTTGTTCCATCCTCCAAGTCTCTTTCATCGGTATAAACACCGCTGACTTGGTGAGCCTATCCACCACAACCCATATGCTATCATTTTGATTCTTTGACTTTGGCAAGCATGTTACAAAATCCATTGATATACAATCCTACTTCCAACCTGGTATCTAAAGTGGTTGAACTTCTCCTTGTGGTCTTTTATGCTCAAATTTCACCTTTTGACAAGTAAGACACTTGCTCACGAATTCAGCTACTTCTCTTTTCATCCTAGACCACCAATACACCTTCTTCAAATCCTTATATAGCTTATCGTCTCCAGGATGCACTGAATATGGTGTATTATGACCTTTCTCCATAATTCCCCGTTTCAAATCTTTACATTTCTATGGTACGCACCACCTTCCTTTATACCTCAAGCTTCCATCTTAATGGATTTTGAAGTCCATAGCCTTTCCTGCTTTCAATTTCTCCTTTATTCTATCCAGTTTCACATCTCCCTCCTGGTTCTTCTTAATCTCCTAAATACCGTTGGTTGGATACTAAGATTACAAAGTATTCCTTCCAACTCTCCCTCCTTCACTATCTCCAAGTTCATTCTCTCCATGTCTCTACACAGCTCGAAGTCTCTATGTCTCCATTCTTCGTTTTACGACTTAGAGCATCTGCTACTTCATGTTTAAACATACATACAACTTACCGTTGACAACTCTTCACTTGTGCATAGACTCCACTTAAACAAATTAATTATTATATTTAAACTTTGGATTTCACATCGAACGGGTTCCCTTTCCTGTAAAATCGCCCTATTGGGCACCAACTTGGGAGCAACTCCAAGAAGGTATTACCTATGTCACATAAAGTGACGGAATTCCAACGCATTAAAAATAAAAAAGAGTACAACGTCTTGTACTCCAATTAGAAGTCATAGATCATTGTTCCATACGACTCCCCCCATTGTTCATACTCAAGGTATATACGTTCCAAGAGTTTTGGTGAGAATCCTCTTTCACTTTACGTGATTAACTGGTTTAACAATGTTATGACTCACATACAACAATACATAATAAAACACGCATAGAGTCAAACAAAACCTTATTAATTATCTTTGATTTCACTAGTGGAAAAATGGCTATTAGTGACGACTTATTAGTATTGTTTGTAACAAAAACGATACTAATATATGTTCATTAATATCATTTTAAACAAAAAATGATACTAATAAGAACCTATTAGTATCGTTTGTATAAGAAACGACACTAATACAAGCCTATTAGTATCGTTTGTAAAAGAAATGACACTAATGGAAAAGATATTAGTATCGTTTAATTTATAAAACGATACAAATCAAACACCCTTCCGAACATTTAACGCACCCCACTATTTGTTTCTACTGTCAAAATGTCACACACTCACTCTGCGTCTTCCTCTCCCTCTCAAAAACTATACACTGTCCTTTTTTCTCCTCCATCACTCGCGCGTCTTCAAACCTCCACCATTCGCGCATCTTCCAACCTCCACCACTCGTGCATCTTCCAACCTCCATCACTCGCGCATTAATATCACTTCTCACAGTACCACTATCACTCTCACCATCAATAATCTCATCATTGTCTCTCACCACCTCCATCACTATCACTAATTCGAAACTAGAGTTTTCGGGTTTCTAGGGTTGTTGAATTGGGCTTCTAAGGCGGTCACAAGTTAGATTTTTGGGTGATTGAAGTTCCAAACTAGGTTTTTCGATGGTTAGGGTTTTAGAAGTGTGTTTGGCGGTGACGGTTTTGAGCAAATCGAAGATTCGAAGAAGATGAACTAATGAAGGTAAATTGTTCGCAATTTTCAGATTTTGGTTTTCGTATTTCATTTATTTTGATTTGTTCTCAATTTACTGATTTTAGGGTTTTTGATGTTGTTTTTTTTTCGTTTTTTTTTTTTGCTCAATTAGGTCGAATTCCACCTTCTCTAACTAACCCAATTAATTGATTCATACACAAACTTCTATTATCATCTTTTGATATTTCAATTGGAGTTTGAAGTTTAGGTTTTGATTTGAAATACTCATATGCTTGGTCTTGTATTTCTCTGTATTTTCCTCTCATGTTTTGATAAAGCTTCTGTCTTTACATCAATGCCTGTTTTTCCTCCTCCTTTACATTGCTTTTGCTCCATTAATGGTGGATTTTTTTCTATTTCATTATTTGTTGGTTGTAGATGTAATCTCAGTCGTTGGATTCTTCTTTTGATGATGTTTGTTTCTTCGTTTTTTAGTTGTTACTTTGAAGCTTTTGGCTGTTACTATTATTTTGTTAAGTCTGCATATTTATGGTGTTTTTGGTGCCATAGTTTGTTCTGCTGTTGCATGTGTGTTTTGGGGTTTGATTAATTTGGTTTGTTGATGATTTGTGCATGTGGGTTTTCATTTTGGGGTCTTCGGGTTTAATTTTTTGAAAATTATTGATGTTGGTGCTAATGTAGGTATGGCTTCGTTTGTTGCTGCCGTTTGATATCTTATATTTGATATAAATTTATTCCAATTTTTATTGATCTTGGTTAGAACTGTATCTATTTTATGTTTTTCAGTATAATGGAGTAATTGGTGTTTTTCTAATGATTGTGCGTTTACGTTGTTGTTAGCTCAAAAGTAGATGTAAAACTGGTTTTATTTGATGAAGCAAATACAATGACTAAGGATACAACTTGCTAGGGACTGACAAATTTTAGTCAAGCACCATAGGTGTGAAATGAATTAAACTAACTAATGTCTAAACTGCTTTGGCTAAGGCAGTTAAATATGGCGTGTTGCTACCTTAGAGAATAGGGTCAAACAAAAATCTTGTGGGGAGTGCATTAAGGAATCCAACCTATGGTTATAATCCAATCCACCTTCAGTATGAGGATATTAGCAAAACTTGATTTTGATCTTTTTTATTGTACTCGTGTAATTTTAGTCAAAGTGTTATTGTTCATTAGTTTTGTTGTGTAACCTTGGCAGTACGATAGCTTCAAAATGATCATTCTTATTCAAAACTTTTAAATTTCTACGCAGTAATTCTAGTGTGTTGACAGGTAAATATGTTGTACTAAAGTACTCAACTTTAAGGTAAGAATGATTAAAGGTCGTTATTGATTTTTTTGCGCTTTGCTTGTTTCGTTATGTTCAAGTTTTATTTTACTCATCCTATTTTGTTTTTTTTGGTTCTCTCTTTATTTTACTCACCTACAAGTTCAATTTAATCACTCATTCACCCCTACTTATGCATCACCCTTTCCTAATTGATTTGTACAAAACTTGGTCAATAATAATCTTGTCTAATCTGATATGTTCAAAACTGATATGACAATGTTTTCTATCTACTATGCACTTTGCTGTTTCAATTTTTGGTAACACTCACTTGTTTTCTTACTCACTTAATCAATCACCCATTCATTTGTAGAGTGTTTTTGCAGCTATTTACTTGCTTCTTTTGTTTTCCTTTTAGTCGATTATAGTTTGGTTGAGAGCTTACTTTTAGTAGTAGCAACGACGTTATTAACATAACTAATTTCAACTATCAAATAGTAATGGTTTTATTAATTGCCTGAAATATCAGCTATCAGCTATCACCTTAGGCTTTTCATATTGGTTCTGCCTTTTAATTTAGATAGCCTACAATCTTACTCTCCTGAACAGTTACTGAAAAGAATTAGGATCAGCCAAATAGCCAATCTGTTTTGAGTGAGAATGAATGTGAATGAAATTTATGAATGAATTAGTTGAAGAATGAATGTGGACGAAATGCATAGTTGAATGAAATGCACCAGATACTAGTTTAGTGTTGGAGAAGTTTTTTGATATTTGTTTTGTTTGCATTTGAAGTTTGAAGGAGCTATGTTAGCTAGAGTTGATCTTATTTGCACTAGATCTCTTGTTTGTCGAGTAGGAGGAGAATGAAGGTCCTTATAAGGCATCGATGCTATTAACTATTAAGACAGACATCTAATCCTGTAGTTTATGTATTACTTACCTATGTTTAAGTGCAGGTACCTTTCAGTATGACAAGTCTGTTAGTTGTTTGCTGACTNTTCTTCCCTCACTTGTCAGCTCCATCCAATGCCTTTCTGACCTTGCTCATGTATTATTGCTATACGTATCGTGCTTTACTAATTTCATCAATGCAATACTTAAAACTTTTTTTCTAGTATAACACTTGTTATTTTTATGAAAATTAAAGGTGAAGGCGGTCAAGTATACAACCTAGTCGTGTAAATTTTGGCTCACAGGTATGCGTTTTTAACCTGACTTACATGAAATTATCCCCTCAATTTAGTGATTCATTTTTCAACTTTGATCGTGCCACTATAAAAACTCTGATTTGATTTTCGTTTTAGTTTTGTTTGTTTTTATTTGATTTAATTCTGGGTTTTAGGTGTTTTAGATTCATTTGGGTTGTTTTGTTATAAGGTTGAATTTCTGGGTTTAGGGTGTGGGCTTTTGTTTGGTTTTCTTGATTTGGTTAGTTCTGTTGATGTGTTTGGGTTTGTTTCTAGTTCTGGATTTCAGGTCCAGGACTGTGTAAGTGAGTCAGTGGGTGAGTGAGGGATTTTGTTAGTGAAGGACTGTGTGAGTGCGAATTTGAGTGAGTGATTATGTGATTATCATCGGGGTTTTGATTTGTGTGGGTTCAATTTAAACTTGTTTCTAAGTAAGTGGTAGTCTTACTTACAAGAAAGAGTACAGCAATGAAGAAATGTTAATCCTGAAAAACTCATATTAGCAAACATACTAACATGTTTAAGTGCAGGTACCTTTCAGTATGACAAGTCTGTTAGTTGTTTGCTGACTCGTTCAAATCCTTGTGGTCTTGGCAAGGGTTGCACGGCTATTATTGTAGTTAAATTTGGGAGTCCCGAGCGATCAAATGGAGCAGCACCGAATGCATTGATAAATCATATTCAATCAAGCAAGGGAAAAGAGTCTGTAAAGAGACTATGAAGATTAGCCCCGCTTACCGCACAACCTCTTCATAGCTGGGTTCATTTGGCTTTGCTCTAACCTTGGTATGATGTAAAGAGACTATGAAGATTAGCCCCGCTTACCGCACAACCTCTTCATAGCTAGGTTCATTTGGCTTTGCTCTAACCTTTGGTATGATGTATTTTTGCTCATGTTATTGCTATTGAGTTGTTGCTATTAAGGTGTTTTTTGTTGGGTTTTTGTACTCTTATTAGAATTTGGTCTACTATGATTTTGTTATGGTGAAGTTAATTTATGCCCCTTTATATATCATTACTGTCATTGTAATAATTTATTATTGTTATTCATCAATTTAAAATAGTCTCTGTTATAATAATTTTAATTTTTGGTTACTAGTATTATTATTTCATTACAATTGTGATTTTATTTTATTTTTTTGTTTTCAAAAATCGCTATTAGTATCGTTTTTTAAAAACAAACGATACTAATAGCTCTTTTTCTTATATTATAAAACCCAGTATTAGTATCGTTTTTGTAAAAAAACGATACAAATAGATTATCTATTTGTATCATTTTTATAAAAAAACCGATACGAATAAAGTGTCTATTAGTATCGTTTTTTTACAAAAAGGATACAAATAGACACTATTTGCATCGTTTCTAACAAACGATACAATTAGGATTTCCTATTTGTTACGCCTTCAATTGTATCGTGTGTAAAACGATACAAATAGGTCATAAAAAATGATACTAATAATCTATTTTTCTACTAGTGTTTAAAGTGATTCTACAAACAATCTTGTTTGTCCTTTAATTAAACTAAACTTCCTTTACCACACATTAACTGTGAGTGGCAACATGTATAGAAATATTTGCTCATTAACTTCTATTAACTATGTGAATAAAAATTCACAAACTACTTTTCTTGTTGATTAAGTAATTAATTACCTTAAATAACTTCCTTTCTTCTTCAATACGCTATTGGCCAACTTTTAAACTAATGATAATATTCCAATTCAATCTTGAACAATTTATATTACTAAAAATGTGGAATGTCAAAACAATATAATCATGCTTCTAATTCCTTCATAAACTTGTCATACATGTAAATTCACAATCAAATCAAGCACAACAACATATCATATGAGATCAACGAAGCATAAATTCAAATTTCTATGTCTGTCTTTATTACTTACGTACATTGTGTTATAGTGTGTTCCGCCACAACTTCTAAAAGTCAACTAGATCGAAGTGTCCTACATAGAGAAAACCGAAACTAAATTAAAACCTTGTTGACTAAGCTCTATAATAACTCTAAACTATCTTTTTACATTTGAAACTTGTCCAAAATATACCCTATGTAGTCTCTATTCAATTCCATACTTTATTTTAATTTTTCTATTGCAAAATACTTGATTTTCGATAATTTTCCAAAAATGACAGCTTTGTAAAATTCCTCAAAATCACTTTAAAACCTTTCTAAATATCATATTTTGATCATAGATCACTATAGTCATATCCTAAGATCAATATACAATACTTAGATGCATTAAAAACAATTATAACTTACTATGTCAAATGTTACTATTTTTATTAGGCATAAACATGTGTTACCAAATATTTACAGCTTTATTTATTTATCTAAAACTCATTAAAAACTCATAAAAACATCATAAATTCATCATTAAACTCTTTTAAAATCCACTAACATCATCATGAATCAAATCTATGTTTTAGAATAATTTTTCATAAGGTAAAACATGTTCATAATATTTATTCCATTGATTTTCATGATTGCAAAATTTGGACAGCAATATAATTCATGTTTGAAACCTTTAAAAATCAATCTAAACTTCATGAAATCATCGTAAATTCACCCAACAACAATTCATGATCATAATATTGAAGTTTAAATCATTAAAACCATAAAATCAAGAATTTCATAATTTCATAAACCCTAATTTAAAATTTCATGATCAAATAAATAATTCATGCTTTAAACTAAATCATAACTTCATAAAAACATGATTAAAACTATAGGAATATGATTAATCATAATTATAAACGTGAATTTGCAAGATTGAATCAAAAAGAAAAAGAGAAGAAATATATATATATGTATGTGTATATATATATATATAGGAAAAGGTTCATATGAGAACCTTCCTTATATGAGAACTACCCTTAAGATGAGAACTACAATCCTGACCCTAGAGTTAGATTAATATGAGCCGTTGATTGTTTTAGTTAATATTTCAGCAAATTACTTTCTCTCTCCTTAACAAATTCGTTATATACACTACACTCACACAACACTTTCTCTCTCTAAAAACTGATACATCTTCACGCCATTGTTGAAGTTCAATTCTGCTATTTTGGAGTTGAATCCGCCATTTTTGAAGGTTAATCTTCCTTTTTTCAAGCTCAAACAGTCTTTTTTCAAGCTCAAACAGTCTTTTTTTCAAGCTCAATAATCCATTCTTCATATTCGAATCAGGTAAATATGATTTGTTTTGCGAAGTTTTGGATTGCGATAATTCATAATTTGTAGTTAAATCATGTAATTTGGTTGTGATTTGATGAGGTAATGTAGTTGCTTTTGTAGATTGAATGAATGAAAACATTGATTTTCGAATAATTGTTGTTGTGTTTTTTTTTTTTAACTTTGCATGAAATTGATTTTCGAATAATTGAAGAAATTGAGTTGTTTTGTTTGAATTTGCATGAAATTGCTGAATAAAAAAGGCAGCTGAGGCTTATTTGGTGTCTTCTTTCTTAACGTTGCACTGATAAAGCTTCAGTTATGATCTTAGAATGTTTGATTTGCAACTTACCTAAGTCTGGCAAAATTACTGAACAAATGAAATCTAATAATGTCTAGTGTATAATTGCTACATTCAGTTTTTTCAGTTGTAAAACTTTCCACAACTTACTTTGTAGCCGTTTAGTAGGCCTAAAAATGTTTTGACAACAATTGTAATTGTTGGTGAATTCCATATGTGTCATCATTCTTCTGCCATTAAGTCTGATTTACTGGAATTTGATCAAAAAAATTTAACAAAGATCAGATAGTTTCATGCATCAGATCTCCTCCCTGCCTTACTGCCTTACATGTTTGCTAGAAGGTTCTTCTCATAAAAGCTTAAAGTGATTCCGGTTAAGTGTTAAAGTACTTGTACTAGATTGAAGAGGAAGTTAGAAGAGGAGGGTGATGGAAAGGCTAAGATGATTAGGATGGAAAGTTGAAATGATATGAAGATATTGGATTTAGAGGAATATTGCACTAGATTGAGGGGAATGGAGGAAGAGGATCTTGGTAGATGACGCACTAGATAAATCCAACGGTTCATGTAGCCGGACTTTTCATTGGGAATTATGCCTAAAGATATTCAGCTTGCGAGGAGGATTTGTGGGGAGCGCACTTAGGTCGTTTGGGTTTGTGGTTTTGTTGATTTAATGTTTTGATTGGATGAAGTATATATTGATTAGATGATTTGGTTGTATGATGAAAATAAAGTGGTTTGTAGGTTGGTGGATTAAGTTATGTATAAATGGTTATCAATTTGATGACTAAATGAATTTAGTGGTTTTGTTTTATATTTGAGATATTTTTTGATATTGTGATTGATCTATTATATATTGCGGATTTATATTTTGTTTGTCATCATCCACAATACGGAGTATTTTGAAGCTAGATATTGGGTTAAACAGAATTATTCAATTTGTCTAAGTTTTAGCATTCTTCACTTGGGGAAAAAAATCAGCATCGCATCATTGACAAAACTACTCATTTCATGGCGAAGAGTCTTAGCAACCATCAAGCGCGATAAGAATTGAAAACAGCTTACCTGTTTCCAACTTTTGAACCAATGAATCCTCCAATTCCATCAGTTTCTCTAATGAAGTCATGCATTTCCCTGTTCATCACACATCTAAAGAATACACACCCAGGAAATAGTGGTTTTGACTTGACGGAGATGGAACTACTCTTCAACTTTCTCTTCTCTTGTACTGCAGGAATATAAAGCTGAAATAGTAGTAAGAAATGTTAAACATTTAATAAATTCTAGTCTACTTCACTCTTCAATCTGCCTAACCCTTTCACATTAGTACATGATATCAATCCTCATTGAACTATTAACAAAGCAAAAATGACATAAACTGTCTAGCTTCATGTTTCACAAATCCAAACATCATGACTCATGAGACTTTCAAAAAGAAATATGCACATAGTAAGAGCTTAGGATGACAAAATAATAACCTTAGTAACTTCAAACAAGAGAAAGTTTACTTTTATGTATCTTATGCAGTAGTTCAATGACAATCACAAAAAGTGTTTATCCATCCTAACATACAAGGAACAAGATCTTTCCATCTGTACACAACTCTAAAATATTCGGCCGCCAACAACATAGCTGAAGATCCCACAATTAGGCAAAAATGATAGAATTTCCCAAGCAATTCACAACCTAGCATAATGTCCACTACTCCACTCTTCTATATAGAACTCCCCAAGCAATTTACAACCTAGCCTAAAGTCCAGTAGCCCACTCCTCTAGATATTTCGACGCGAATGACATAGGCACACAGCTAAAGCCTAAAGATTCTGCAATTAGGTACAACGTGATCAAATTTCTACGGCAATTCACAACCACCTAATGTCTACTCCTCAAATCACAAACCACTACACTCTAATCCAATCAAATTTTAACCACTTTACTTTACACTAAAAACCCACCAAATTTTGTTTGTCATCATCCACAATACGGAGTATTTTGAAGCTAGATATTGGGTTAAACAGAATTATTCAATTTGTCTAAGTTGTATGTTCAATTTGACCCTTCGAGAGCAGAAATTGAGACAAGTGAATCAATGAATTATTCAATTTGCATGAAATTGAGTTGTTTTTTAAACTAATAGTACCTCCTACGAGGTTCTTTTTATTCCCTTTTTAATTTATGTACGACTCTTACTAACAGTAACTTTAGGATACTATTCATAAAGTTTTTAAGTGCTATTAATTAGTCATTAGTGTTCTTCATACATATCAGGACCAGTGTAGTGAATTGATTTGAGTATTCCACTAACTGTTACCTATAGGGTTGGTTTTTGTTTTATATTTTCTTCTTTAAGATTAAAAAAGAATAGAAAAGGTGTCATTTAATATGAACTATTAAATCATATCAATTGTACTTCTTGTAGTCTTTAAAAGTTTTTCTTGTAATGTTTAAAAGTACTTATATATTATCACTAAGGTGAATGTATTATTACTTTGGATGATACTATGATTTTGAGTAATTTTGTTGAGAACTCTTTGTTGTGATTGGTGTTTATGATTTTCAGTTTTATTGTTGTTGTTCAATTAGATATTTCTCCTGATGTTTTCAATGCTATGCATTTCATGTCATTGTAGGAAATTAGTTAGTGCAAAATATCAGCAAGATGACAGTTGAGGAGAATAGTTCACGACAAGTAGAACGGGGTGAAACATCCAATGGTAATAAAAAATTAATAAATATATATTTCGGCATTATATATGTATAACCGTGTATAATTTCAATTCATATGTTTATGTTTGCAATTTTTTAAATGTGTTTTGTTTTTGCAGCTGTTAGGCGCCCACCTATACAACCTTTTAAAGGCAAACAATTTTCTAAAATGTCACCAAGTCCTCTAACCAAATTCATCAGAGCTGGGTTAACAGATGATCAAGTTAATGATATCAAATCAATTGGCTTTTCTGGTTTATTATTTCTTGATATCGAAGAACTGCCTACTGATTTATGTCGATGGCTGTTACGTCATTTTGACCCTTTCAAAAGCATGATTAATTTGAAGAGTACTAAGTTGGATGTGAAGGTTGAAGATTTCTATATAGCATTAGGCTTACCTAAGTCCGGAAACAAAGTGGTAGAAGCTGGAAGTAGGGAGACAACTCGTGAATATAATGNGACAACTCGTGAATATATAATGACTTGGTAACAAATTGGTTGAATCATTTGGGAAAGGATAGGAGTAATGTTACTATATCTGAGGTAGTGGCTAAGATGAAAGAGCAAAAACATGGAGGTGAAAATTTTAAAAGAAATTTTGTGATATTTGTGGTTTCAACACTAATCAAATCATCACAAAAAGGCATGCCAAATTACAAGTTATTGAAGTGCCTTGAAGATTTCAATTCAATTTCAACGTTGAATTGGTCGCAATATGCTTTGGAAGCACTTGCAGATGCCGTTGAAAAGCGGCAAACATCTAATGGGACATCTCTGTTTACTTGGCCAATTTTACCTTTATTGGTATATTATTATTGAAGAAATTATTCTGAATTTTAAAAGTATCTCATTATGTTACATATTTTAACTTTATTTTATTTTATTTGTAGTTATGTTACATGGACAGAGTTTGCTTTATGGGTCGTTCTACCAATAGAAAGTTCCCTTTGCTAAGATGTTGGACAAGAAAGGAGATTTATGAGCGGCGTAAATTTGAATTGGACAAGGCAGCTGAATATGGCACTGGCGATGTGAATCAAAGGCTAGTTGTTGTAAGTAATCACGCTGAAGATGATAGCAATACAAGCGGAAGTGACAATCCAAAAAAGGTAATATATTTCTCTAACATTGAATACAGTGACACTACTCAGTATCAATCTGGTCAGTAGCTTACAAAACCATCTTTCTTATTGGCTGTAGCAGTTTCACTGATTATTGTGATCATATGAAATCTTTATTTGGTGTAGTTTTATTGTTGTATTATATCAATCAGTCTCTTTAGGAGCCATTTCAGCTTAATTTTGGTTAACANTAGCCTAATTTTGGTTAACATCTAAGCTTCATTGTAGTGTCTTGACAAATGACAACTACCTTAGCTGCCACTTAAATCGGAAATTTTTTTTACAATAAAACAGAAGAAGATGCCAAACTATGTAGGGAATTATTATTTAATTCAAAAAAAGATAAAAAAAATAAAAATAAATAAATTAAACAACGAAAAGCAACTTACCTGGCAAAATATGAGTTTGGCTGCTGGTTCTTTGATTTGCTACTGCTGTTTGGCTGCTGTGGCTGGTGTATGCAATTCTGTAGAGTCTGCAGGGTCTCTGCAGTCTAGGAGGCAGTGGCTGCTGCTTAAGTGTTTGCTAGAAGGTTCTTCTCATAAAAGCTTAAAGTGATTCCAGTTAAGTGTTAAAGTACTTGTACCAAAAGCTTATATACTCTTTATATAATTATAACTTGTTTTCTTGTTTGTTTATAGGTTTGTATCCAAAAAGTCGCAGAAGCTGCAACCCAACTGTCAAAAGCCTTTAGCAACTTCGTTGATGCCATGGACAAGGCTTCAATTCAATTTCCTAAGCATGAGGCTGTTGCTAAGTTAACAAGCTTAGCAAATTCAATAGTTCAAGTTTTCCATGAAAGTGATGTTAAAGAATGTACTCAAAATCCTAGTTCAACCTTTGGGGTGCATGATGATGAGTATGATTATTTTGAAGATCCAGATTTTCTAAAGGCTGTAGATGAGATGTGTTTGTCATTCCAAAAGGGGAAATGTCAGTTAGGTGAACCTGGAAACTCTAAACAGCCTAAAAATACCTCAAATCAACCTCCACTGAACTCAAACCAGCCTCCACAAGCCTCAAACAACCTTCAAAAACCTCAAATCAGCAGCCACAAACCTCATTTCAGCGTCCAACAAGGTTGTTTCAGTCTCCACAAACCTCAATTCAGCCTCCAAAAACCTCAAATCAGCATCCACAAAAAAAGGTTGTAGATGAAATTCCTAGCTTTGATTTAGGCCTTGATAGTTCACAAGAAAATAACAAAAAAAGAAAGAAAGCTCCAACCACATTGAATGAACCACAAATGACTCCACCTTCACCCCAATGTCGTCGTTCAACTTGTTTGTCTTGTGTTGGTTTAAATATTGATGAAGATGCGGCTACTAGAAAGGATTTGGGGAAAAGGGAATGTAATCCATCGCTATTCTACAAATCACCTTACATAATTAGGAATATTAATGCTTTGAAGGATGTTAGCCATTTTGAGAAGAATATTGCTGATTGGGCATTTGGTGGTTCAGAGAAAAGGTATAAATTGAATTTTGATGTCTCTTTTACTTCACTAGTTATAGTGTGTTTATGGTTTGCTCTGATTTTTTTATGTGGTTTTCTAGGATTTATATCATTTATTTTATTACTTTCATTTGCTTTCAAATTGGTGTTATCTTTGTTGTATTTACGTAAGGGAATTTGCTTGTTGTTATCCTTTATCAAGGAAAAATTATTGATATTTTATTGTTTAGAATTAACATGTTAGATGTTACTGACTCTTTTGGTAACTTTAGATGTTGTATCATTTATTTTATTACTTTCATTTGCTTTCAAATTGATGTCTCTTCTTATATATGTTGTTACTGACTCTTTTGGTAACTTTAGATGTTTTGGGATCTTATGAAATGTTTTTATTTTGTGTGATAGTGAATTAATGTTTCAAGATCAATACATTTCGATAGCTCGTGATGATATATCCTCCCTTTCATCGGAAAATGGCATATCAATTTTAATGATTGACTTATGGTCACACATTTTGAATATGGGTGAGAAGAAAAGAGATTTGAAGTCTCCTTCTAGATACTTTGCTCCAAGCCCCTACATGGTACTTCTAATTTTTTTACATGTCATTTTTCAAAAGTTGCTTGTATTTATTTTAATATCTTGACTTGGTTTAGTTAGCTTTTGAATGACAGTTCCAACACTCGGACTTTTATGAATTTCAAGACTTTGGTTGAGAGGAGTACTGCGTCAGCACATATCGATTTAACAAAAGTTCAGCTTGTAAGTTAATTAGTTTGTTTATTGCTATTTGGGTACTTCTAGCATCTCCTCTAAATTTCACCCATAATCTATGAACCATGCTAACTTTATAATTCATAGTCAATCAATCGCTTACCTTGATTATTCTAGAAATAGGATAAAGTATATCATGTGAAGAAAATAAGTCCCCTTTTATTGGTTGCACCTTAACCCTTTATGAGTAGTAAATTAACCTTATATCAGTAGTACTTTTATTCTTAATAGGAAGAACATTAGCTTTTTATGCTACAACATATTTTAAGGCTTTTTATGCTCTGCAGCCTGCTCTCACTGAAACCAATACCTCAAAACAGCTTGCCACCACTTTTAAACAGCTGCACCAAAAACAGCTGCTTTCCTCCACACCAAAACACAGCCCTCCCACAGCCACAACCAAACAACACAAAGCAAAACAACACCAACAACCTGCAACATCAGCCTGCTGCATAACAAAACAGCAACTACCTGCCACAACAACAAATACTGCAGCCCCACTCACCTTCACTACACCACAGCCAAAACCCACAACACTGCACAAAAATTTACAGCAGCACACACAGCAGAAACAACCACACACCAACCACCCTGCTCCACACCCCAACATACCAGGCCACACACCAAAAGAAAAATCACAGGACACAGCACCCAGCCTGCTCATCTGCACTTACACAGCCTGCAAAACTCCATAACTGGACCCAGCACTGAATTCAGCCTTACAACCAAAACCTTCACTTCTACACTACTGCATTACTGCACTAGAAAGCCAAGCACAGTAAAATAGCCTTCAGAAAACACCAGCTCACACTCTAAACTGACAGCCACACTCCACAACCAAAACCAACCTCCACCAAAACTGCATAAACCCCAAACATAAGCCATAAACTACTCCACTGCAGTCCTGCAATTCAAATGGCTGCCTAACCCTGCAGCAATACTGCACAAGCACTGCACAACTTACAGCTTGCAGCACAGGAGTCAATGTGCAGAATAAACTTCACAACTGCAAAACTGCAACCTGAACAAATCAAAACAGCCAATCCTGCACAAAAACCAACAAAAAAACCCCCAAGCACCCTCACAACACAACCACAAGCCAAAGCTCAAGCACCAAACCCTATAGAACTGCATAGCTACAAAAATCAAAGCTGCATCTCACAGAGGCTACAATCTGAGCACCCAAAACCTGGGACTGTTATGCTAAACTTTATAATATTTGTATCATACTTTTTTATATCATTGAAGATTGCAAGCTTTGATTTATTTATATTTCCAATTTTTTTTGCTACAGTTGTTTATCCCAATGCCAGATGTTCAATCTCCTTTTTTAATGTGCTTCAATTTTCCACGAAAACTGATACAAATAATCACATTGACTGGAAGAAGATTTATTGTTAATAAGCAACTAACAATAATGGTAAGTGTTAATTAATTGATGCTTATTACCTTTAAGAAATGAATTGAATCTTATATTATATTTTGATGGGTTTTTGTTGATAATGTATATAGTTCTTATGGTTAATGATTATTTTATCACTTATAATCTATAGGTAAATGCATTATCAGCTTATTTTAGTGGCAAGCTACGAAGGCCTTGTGCAATAACACATTTCAAAGTTGAAAAGTTGGACTTACCTATCCCTAAAGATGTTAGAGTTGATGGAGGATTATTTCTCATGCGGTACATGGAAACATTTAAGGGATGTTTAAAGTTTATTGAGCATCAATTAAATGATGTTACTGTAAGTTTCTCTACTTGTCATCAATCTTGTATTTTGTAATTTAGCGTCCAATATTACTCTTTGTATTGATTCTTAATTCAATTTTTCTTTCTGTTTTTCAAGGATGGATTTTTGAAGAAATTAAGGGTAAAGTATTGCTCGTTTATGCTAACAAATGAGGCTAATACATTGAAGGCAGAGATAGAGAGGAAAGCTAAAAAATTGAAAGGGAAGCAATTTTGAAAGGTAAGTGACTAACTAACTAGAAGAGACTTGTTAAATTTATGAGTAGAATAATAACCTTAATTAAAAGTACTTTAACTCTTTATAGGAAGAACATTTACCTTTTATGAGTAGTACATTAAACTTTTATTAGAGGCACTATATTGCTAGCTAAATTCATTTTGTTCTAATGTGGTTATTCTCTCATTTGCTGAGATGGCATATTCTCTGATAAATTGGTTTTGTAACGAATTGCTAAGTGCGAATTGCTAATAATATGAAGTTGAACCCATTCTACTCTTTAAGTTGTTGCTAATTGCTTGTAACAAGAAGATTAGGATTCTAAATTTGCTTTGCATTGTAGCTTTTTGATGTCAGCAGCAACCAAAACAACTCATATATCTAGTTATTGGTCAATATCATCTATTATAAGTAGTCTTTATAACAGAGGTGCTAGCAAAAATACACTCTTTTCAGTTTTCCCATTGCTGGCTTATCGCTGCATCAGGGGCATTAAATTGCCAGTTACATTGCACTTTGATGGTACATGTGAACTTTTGGAGTAGCCAATTTTTTTAACGTATCACCGGTGATACTGAATCGCCCGTGTAAAGCTATTCTTCATAGCTCAATTTGACAGACCCTACTAGTGTAGACTTCAGAGCAGAACATTACCCATGGGGCATGTAAATTAAGTGGGTCAAATTATGTTGTATATAATACTTATGTTTTGGAGCAACAGCATAAACTATGTTGTACACAATACTCTTGTGATTAGTAGTGAAGCATATTAGAATACTTGGAGTTCAAGTTGGTTTACCCTAGTAAAGAAGCTCTAGAATCTGCTAAAGAGAATGGTGTTTTTTATAGGCGTAAGGTGATTACTAAGGATCATGTTGATAGTCTTATTTCACCTGATGCAATAATTAAAATAGTTAAATATAAAATCGAGGAGGTATGATTATGTAGAAAGTTTCTATTCTTAGCATTTCTAGTTGTTGTTCTTTCTTGTTTTAGCTAACTACTTACATGGTTGATGGTTCTAATTTCGATCTTTTGTGATTAGTATACTTCTTGCTTCTCGTCCATCAAGTATCGTGTTCTTGGTATTCAAATNTGTCCATAAAGTACCGTGTTCTTGGCATTCAAATTCTTAGATGTAGCTTTTGGTTATATGATGTAGGATTTTTTTTTTTTAGTATCTTCATGAGAGGATTTGTTTGGGGAACCAGTTTTTCTGTTTGGAAATGACTAAATTGGTTGCAATGGTTGTGTTGTTCACGGTCCTAATCTAATAAATTTGCTTCACAAAACATTGCAGAACTCCAAGTATCTTGCAGAAAATGACAATGTTTTACAGCATGGAAATTGTTGGATTTTTTGGGACAGCAATGATAGTGATGATGATTTTTTGGTCTGGTCTTGGCTAATTTCTTGGACTTGGTTTATTGACAGCGGCTCGATCTCATGTAGTTTGTATTCCACTTTGTTCATAGTGTTCTATAAGTTGTAGTCCCTTTTCTCAATTTTTATTATTGTTCATGTTATGGAATTTAATGTCATTCTCACTCGATGCTCTACGATGCTTCTTATCATTGTAGAAAGGAGCATGTTTTGATGTATAAAAGTTATTAAGCTCAAAGAGTGTGTTTTGGAACATGTTCATGCTATAGTATGGGCTCCTTTTGTGAAAACTTTAGTTAAACAAGTGGAGAAATAATGAAGAAGACCATTCAAACAAGTGGGCAATGAAGTACGAAGTATTACAATTTTCAAAGCCTTTAAACAAACTAATGCTTCTAGAATGTATGTTAATTCATTGATAGAAGTTTAAAACAAAACAAGTACCCTAATCATAAATTAGAAGTACTCTTATGCATTACAAAAAGAACTATTAAGCAATACAAGTACCTGGCCAAAATTTGATACATTGTTTACATTAATTCTCAAAAGGAAACAAAATGAAAGAAAATACAATCAAACACTCAAAGCACATTCATTCTTTCTTCAACGAGGACCCTCATGTCGTTAGATAACGAGACCAAATGCATAAGGTTGTAGGAAATCTAACCTTTCAAGTAATCTGCAAAACCAAACTATATTAGTCAGAAGACATAAAAAGTATGATATTTGAAAGTATATTCTATATTTCATTCTACTTCTATTAATCGTATAAAGAAAAAAAATAGTACACAATAATTAAATTAGAAAACATACCAATTTTAGTTGATTACTTTTTCGGACAGTTGCGACTATCATAATTTGACATCTCTCCACATGTCCTACATAACCTAGGAGGCTTTAGAAGTTGCTCTAACACCTCTTCCTTTTTCCCCTTTGTCCTTTTTTGTTTTCCTTTGTTTTTACTTTTATTTGGATCCAAAATAGTGACTTTGGTTGGAATAGGGCAATCAAGAAGAGATTCCATTTCTTTACATTTTTCAATAGAGTTTTCACAATTACCTTTAGAAATCATATCTTCTTTGAAATTTCTTATTACTTCTATAAGTTGGTTAAGGGAATCTTCATTTTGTTCAGCAAGGCTCACACAAGAAAATATTTCAGACCATAGGTCTCCAACTTTTTCTTTACACCATCCAATTTGGTTTCTTCTTCAACTAGATTCCCAACCAAATCAAATATAGGCATATTCATTGCAGTTTTCTGCCACCTACAGAGAATGTAAACACTAGGCAGAGATTTCAACCCCTTTTCTTTAAATACCCACAAAATGTGCCTACAAAGGATGCCAACTCTTTCAAACATATTGCATGAACATGTTACTGTGTTGTCTGTTCCATTGTAATCCACCTCATACCATCTGTTATTACGCTTCCGATCTATTATACAAATTCTCTCCTTGTCAAAAACCTTGTTGATACTTCGTAACCCACAATCAAAACAAGCAAGAAGCAACTCAGATTGAAAATAATAAAAAAATTGAGTGTGTAAAGACCTCATAGGCATGTATCTCTATGTCTAAAGGAGTTTTTCTTAGTGGAATTGAGTTTTTACAAGCTGATAAAAGTTTTGATTGTTTGTATCTCTGAGCATCCATGGCACTTTGATATCTCATCCAAAACTCAAAAAGTGTAAGATGTGGAGTAGAAAAGTGGATAAAAAAATTGTTTTCACTTTCTGATCTGGAAGTAGTCCTCATAATTCCAGACATTGGCACATCTTTATAAAAAGCTGGAATCCAACTATGTCGAATTTCAAACATGTGTTGTAACCAATTATTACGTAGCAAATCATATTTCTCTAATATTGAATTCCAAAGACTTTCAAAATCCTTGGGTTCAAGTTCTTCGGTCCAAACACAAAGACTAAATTCTTTATAAAAGTCCGGGTTTTCACCCCACCTTCTCTGACAACTTCTTCATGATGTGCCACATGCATAATCTGTGTTTAGTTTTATCCTTGTCAAAAATTTTCTCAATTGCATTCTTCATAGCCGGATCTTGGTCAGTGATTAAACAAACCGGGTCACAATATGACATTGCACTCCTAAATGCATTAAATAGCCAAACAAATGATTCTTCACTTTCGTTTGCTATTAAGCCGGCTGCAAATGTAACACAACTCTGATGATTATCTACTCCCGTGAAGGGAGCAAAGACCATGCAATATTTATTTTTAGAAAAAGTTGTGTCAAAAGACACTACATCTCCAAATGCTGCATAATTTTTTATACTAACAAGGTCAGCCCCAAAAACCCTTATCAGATGATTTTATCATCAACCTCATAGCTATAAAAGAATGAGCTACACATTTCTTTTTTCCCCTTGCAAAGCCTAAAAATAACCCTAGCATTACATCCAACTCTAGTTATTGCTCTTTTTCTATTAGTTTTTCCAGGAACTTTTGGAGTCTCCTTAAAACCTTGTTTACTACATACAATATACTTAAACAACACCTCTCCATCACTTTTTCTTTTTTTTCACAGAAGACATTCTAGTATTAAACCCACACCTTTTTGCATAATTTTGATAAAATTCTAGTCCACTTTGTAAACTTTCAAATTTCATCCCAACAATAGGTTTTATATCATTTGCACAAACAGGGTACCACTCTTTTGCATGATTTGGAGTAGTTTGAGGCATTGGAGATCTTGTCATTGTTATATCTATGCATAAAATAATAATAAAGAAAATTAATCAAACAAATACATAGGTTAAGGTACTATTCATAGCAGTTAAAGTATTGTCAATTAAACATTAGCGTACTTCTTAAACAAAGTTAAAGTACTTTAAAGTTTCACATTAAGCAAGTGAATATCTAAAATTTTCAGCAAGAAGGGATTATGACCAGAATATCATTGTCAAAACTATTAATTTCCCAACTATTTTCTTGCATAATGACCAGAATATTTTCAAGCTCTAACTAACAAATTCAATTATGAGATTCAACTTCATACCTGCATGAAGACGTGGAGACTCAACTTGAATTGCATCAATCTCCATAACCAAAGATCTATCACATACTTCATTCATTGTTTCTGCCACAACTATGAGTTATAAAGATTATCATTATGGTAAAGTTCAAAGGTGAGACAAGATCTAAAAGTATTTTGTATCATAAAAGGCTTTCTTTGTATTAAGGACAGGAGTACTATTGATAAATTGTTGATGGAAAACTAACATGCTATAACACTAGAAGCTGTGAATCACTGTAAACGAGTAATTATAGGAACCAAAAACATTAAAAAAAAACGAGTAATTATAGTTCAGCTCTAATCACTGTAAACGAGTAATTATTATTAAAGCATGAAAAATGAAAATTACACAAAGTTAATTAAGCTCACATATCTCCTAAATTGAATTATGCTAATGTATCATGGTGTTCTACAACTTTTAAATAACAACACATGATAGACGCATAACAATTGTTAGTTATCTAGATCATATCGAAGGCTAATATTCACTAGGAGCATCATTTGCGATGTTGATTGAACTCTTTAATTCATTTAGCCTCAAGCTTTCAAGTAACGATATCAAATACTTGGTCTCACAAGTCACAATCCATTTTGAACTACAATCTAGCAATCATGCAAAATTTATCATGAAATACCAAATTGCCTACTGAGAATGTAAACACTAGGCAAGTACCAAAATTTATCTTGAAATACCAAAATTTATCATGAAATACTAATTAAACCTATGAACCAAAAATCAACAATCAAAGCAAGAGCACAACATTAAAATTCGTATATTTAACCTAAAAATCAAATCTTTGATATAATTTGGGGCAGAAAGCTAATTCGGATCATAAGTTACGAAATACTAAGTATAATGAACGAATTTTACATTAAAAATCAAAATTTCAATCAAATTTAGAGCGAAAATTACTGATGTTCGTACTTATTGTTGATTCCGCAACATTCTTCTCAGTATTAGACTCCATTGTTACTGTGAAAAAAGTTAGAGAATGATAGAGATATGTAAAAGAAGAGAGAGAAGGAGGCATGGTTTTGTTTGATGAGAGAGAAAATCTTATCAACCATTTAGCTAAAATGTAAGGGTTTATATCTGTTTTATTGTAGCCGTTGGATTTTAATAGTATTTGATCTAATGGTATTGAGAGAAGTTCTCATAGTTCTCATATAAGTGAGGTTCTCATAGGATCATCACCCTATATATATATATATATTTTTTTTTTGTAAAAGCTGCTCGAAAATACCAAATAGGGGAGGAAGGTGGCCGGCGAGCTGCAGGTGTCTGTCGTGGGGGAGGCTAGGCGCCGATGAGAAAGGGTGGTGAAGGGGAGGAGACCGACGAGCAAGGGGGGTGGTGAGCTGCAGTTTTTTTTCTTTCTTTTCGGAAATTTTTTCGACTTCCCTTTTTTTCGAAATTCCTTTTTTTTTCTCTTTTTCTCTAAAATTTTTGGAATCCTAATTCATAAAGTTGCAAATTAAATCTAAAATTTTGGGGTTTTAAGGGATATTTATGGGCCCCAAAGTAGGATTTTGTGCAATTACATAAATACCCTTAATGTTTGAAATTACTTTTATGCCCTTGTTTTAAAACAATTTGGGAAAATCTAAAAATTCTATTTTTAGAAACTTTTCAAAATATTTAATAAAACATGACATATTATTTACAAACATAAAATAATTACTTTGATTAAAATTTATTTAAATTTCCTCTCTGTAATATTTTTATTGAAAAATATTAAAAACATACGTATAAAATACGAAAATAACTCTTTAAAATACGTGGAAATATGGGGTATTACAAATTCTCCCTGGAGTACACATCAAGTCCCTTAGTTGGAACTT
Organism: Suaeda aralocaspica; assembly: GCA_016808085.1. NCBI lineage: Eukaryota > Viridiplantae > Streptophyta > Magnoliopsida > Caryophyllales > Amaranthaceae > Suaeda > Suaeda aralocaspica. The sequence goes on from PYUH01000284.1 coordinate 685,017, forward strand.
TGAGAAGTTCAGCCAATTTGTTCTCAGACAGGTTAATGGGAGTGCCCTTAACAAAAGCATAGTAGGACCCAACATCCTTAGTGTGCAGGTGCTCATAGAATTCTTCAACCTATGACATAAAAACATCCAAGTCTTTAGCAAACAACACATACCACTTCTAAAACTCTAATGCATCCTTAATCTCATGCAAAAACTTTTGCTCGACCCAACTCTTAGTGATAGAGAAACCAACCATAATTTGTCTATCCTTAAGATTATAAAATGGTTGGGGAGTAGCAGCCTTACTTTTCTTGGGTTTAACACCTGTAGAAACAACAATAGCAGATTGCTTTCTCTTCTGGCCTACTGTGGAGTGGTTTGGTTGTGTTTCCCGCATAACCGCCTTGCCTTTGGAAGCCTCAACACCCTTCCTGGCAACAGTTTTCACTCGACCACCCTTGCTTGCCACAACCTTAGTACCCTCCTTCTCAGCAACTTCCCCTCACCATTAGCACCTTCCTTCTTCTTCGTTATATCCACTGGTTTGGGTGTGATATTGATGTGAGAGTTTTAGGGTTAGTGGTTTTGGCTGGCTGTTTTGTGCTACTTGGTTTAGTAACCTCCTTCTCAACTACCATCTAAACTTCCTTAACTGCTTTTGATGGCAGTTTCTTTGCACTAATTTTCTTTTCTTTCAACTCTTTTCTCATAGCAGTAATTATCTCCTCCTCCGGTTCAACCTCCTCTTCCTCTGATTCACCCTCTTCTTCCTCAACTTCTTTCTCAACCGATTCTGACTCAAATGTGGGCTCAGACTCCTTCTCCGGTTCAAATTCCTCTGCATTCTCAGACTCCATTAGCTTAGAAACCTCAATCGGTGCTGGTGAGGATTCTTTTGATTTTGGTGTGGGTGGATTTTTGGGAGTAGTGGATTTTGGAGTGGAAGTTTTGGTGGTTTTAGTAGTTAATTTGGAGTAACCGCTTTTATGGTGGTTGATTTTCTGGTGGATTTGGGAGTGGTTGATTTTGTGGTGAGAGCTTTTGTAGTTTCTGCCTTTGTAGAGTTTTTCCGGATCAAGGGTTCCTCCTCCTCTTAATCAGCCTGCTCTTCCGAAACATCTTTTACCACTGACTCGATCACTTTGTCAGCCATCTTCTTCGACTTCTTAGTTTCAACTTCAGGAAACTCACTAACCTCCTTCTCAACTAACCTAGTGCTTCTTCTTTTTGACATGATAAGACTGATTTTTTCTCTGTTTTGAGCACTTAAGAAACAAAATAGAAAACTTGGACGATTTTAGTGAGAGAGAGAAGAAGAATTAAGGCAATTTAGGGTTTGTGTGAGAATATATAATCGAGAGAAAAGAAAAAACAGAATATATGTGATCAAGAAAATAAAATGGAATATGGAAAGTATGATCACATGCAAAATTTTCATAAGAAGACAAAAATCAAACGGTTATCTTCAGATATTTGAAAGATAATTGTCCGTTCTACCAAAAAGGCAGTTGCCATAAATACAAGCGTCACTTCATTTATTTCCAATAATTTGAAATTTTGAAAATAAACCAAATGATTAAAATAACCGCCTCAAGAATATGGTTCCCAAATGGTCTGCAACTAGTCTGTGCCAACTTACACTTTTCAAGATTATGCTAAGGTAGGGGTGTGCATTCGGATCGCGATCCAACAAGTCGGATATCCGCCCTTTTCGGATCGGCCAAAACATGATCTGAATGAAATTGGATATCCAATTCGAAATATTCGAAAGTTGTCAGGTTGGATAACCGGATATCCGGCGATCCGAAAATTTATTACTTAATAAAACATTTAGCCTTAAAAAACACAAAACTCCCAAATTTAATGAAATAATTTGATCTGAAACATGTGCGATCTGATCCGTGATCCGACCGATTTGATTCGTAAAGCCTACTTTTTCACATTTTCGGATATTTCGGATATCAGACAATCCAACAAACGTGATCCGTATACGAAAATATCCGAAATAAAAAAATCTAAAAAATTATACGACTTTATTAGATCGGATCGCATAAGAACTTTGTGAGCCCTAAAAAGCAAAAGGAAAAATAAAATAAAAAAAATGAAAAGAATATGTACAAATTGACATCATTTGACTAGCCAAAGGGACAAGTCAAGACCTAAGAGCTCATTGACTATTTTTAATCATACCCAAAAAGGTAAAAATCTTGATGGATACTCCTATACTCAAAGGTTTTTTAAAAATGTCAGCTAGTTGATTTTTTGAACAGCAAAGCTCCAATTCCACATTACCATTTTCAACATTGTCCCTTAGTTTATGATGCATAATCTCAATATGCTTGGTTTTAGAATGTTGGATAGGATTTTTAGAAATATTGATTACACTTGTGTTATCACATAAAATAGGACCACTTCCGAAACAGACTCCAGAATCCTTTAGTTGTGACTTTATCCACAGGAGCTAAGCACAATACAAAGCAGCTGCAATGTACTCAAACTCGACTGTAGATAAGGCCACAGAATATTGTTTTTTAGATCCCCATGAGATGAGAAAAAAACCTAAGAAGTGGGTCATTCTAGAAGTTTTCTTCCTGTCCACAATAAAACCAACAAAGTCAGCATCTTTGTATCCAATCAGGCTCATGCTGCTTTCTTTTGGATACCACAAACATAGATCATCAGTACCATTGAGATATCTTAGAATCCGTTTGATTAAGGGTTGCATTGAAATCTTGCACACAACCCTACTGAAAACACTATATCTGGCCTACTTGCTATCAAGTAAAGAAATGAGCCAATTGTACCTCTCTACAGCTTACCCTCAACATCCTTTCCCTTCTCATCAAGGCTCCATTTTGTAGAAGTTGGGTAGGTTTTCATAGGATTTGTTGTCTTGGAGACCATATCTCTTCAGCATCTCTTTGAGGTACTTCTGCTGATGGATCATGATTCCATCCTTGGTTTGCTTGATTTGAAGCCCTACGAAGAACCCAGGTTCTCCCATTATATTCATCTGAAATTCCCTTTTCATAAAATCCGCAAACTCATCACACAAATCATGATTAGTAGCTCTGAACAAAATATCATCAACATATATCTGAACCACTAACAGATTAGTTCCCCTTTCTTATAAGAATAGTGTCTGGTCAACCAAACCTCTCTTATAGCCATTTTCTAAAAGAAAACTGGAAAGTCTCTCATACCATGCTCTAGGAGCTTGTTTGAGACCATAAAGAGCTTTGTCAAGTTTAAAAACATGGTTTGGCAAGTCACTATCCTCAAATTCAGGGGGTTCTTCCACATAAACATCTTCTTTCGAATAGCCATTACGAAAGTCTATCTTAACGTCCATTTGAAAGAGTTTGAAGTTCATATGGGCAGCAAATGCAATTAAAATCCTGATTGCTTCAAGCCTCGATACTGGAGCAAAGGTTTCATCATAATCAATTCCTTCTTGTTGATTAAACCCTTAAACCACTAGCCTAGCTTTATTTCTGACTATAATACCTGAATCGTCCAATTTGTTCCCGAACACCCATTTAGTTCCAATAACAGACATGTTTTTCTTCTTGGGTTCAAGATGCCAAACTTGATTTCTCTTAAACTGATTGAGTTCATCTTGCATGGCTAGAACCCAATCTAGATCCATTAAAGCAACCTTATAGTCATTCGGTTCAACATTTGAAAGAAAGGAATAGAAATCACAAAAGTTTTGTAAAGTAGAATTCCTTGTCTGCACTCCCATGTTAATGTTACTAATGATAAGATCAGTGGGATGACAGGATTTATACTTAAAAGATTTGTTCATATCAAAGTTTACTTTGTGCCTCCTAATGTTAAACTAGTTCCTATATTGGTTCCCTCTGTATCATTGTTGCTTAAAACATGTAAACCAATTTCCATAGTGGTCTTAGCTCTGAGTCACTATCTCCTTTCCTTACCTCTTGAGCTACCTGATTCTATGCTGGACCAGATTCTTCCTCTCTTGGAGAGTTGTGTAGTGAGTCTGGTTCAGCACCTTCTCCTTCCTTAGCTCATGTAAAGTTCAGCATACCAATCTCAAACTCATCAGCATCATCAACCTGCACATGCTTGCTGAATATGTTAGTCTCATCAAATAAGACATGGATACTTTCTTCAACACACAAGGTCTTTTTGTTGAAAGCTTTGTATGCCTGCTGTGTGAAGAGTATCCAACAAAAACAGCCTCATCACTCCTAGGATCAAATTTTTCCAAACTTGATTTACCATTGTTGTGTACAAAGCACTTGCACCCATAAACACGTAAATATGCAATGTTTTGTTTTCTTCCCCTAAGGATCTTATAAGGTGTTTTCTTTAGTAAAGGTCTCAACATAACCCTATCCAAAATATAGCACGCGGTACTTACAGCTTCATCCCAGAAGTTTCGAGGTAAACCACTCTCTGTAAGCATAATTCTTGCCATTTCTTCTAAAGTGCGATTTTTCCTCTCAACCACTCCATTTTTTTGTGGAGTTATGGGATCTGAAAAATTGTGAGATACACCATGATCATTGCACTAGGTTACAAAACTGATATTGTCAAATTCAGAACCATGATCAGACCGGATAGAGACCAGTTGATGATTAATCTTGTTTTGGACCTGTTTTACCAAAATTTCAAATTCTTCAAAAGTTTCATTTTTAAATTTCAGAAAGATTGTCCAAGTATAACGAGAGTAATCATCATCTAACTCAAACACATAACTATGATCATTTCGACCTTGCCCACACATGGCCCACACAAGTCCATGTGCACAAGTTCGAATGGTCTAGTGATGCTTACAACCTTCTTTGGCTGAAAAGAGGACTTGACATACTTAGATTTAGCACACTCATGACATATATGATATGCAGAAAACTCAATGTTAGGTAAACCTGTAACAAAGTCCTGAGATTGCAGTTTATTTAGTCTGAAAAAAGATACATGTCCAAGACTCTTGTGCCACAGCCAATGGTCATCCTCTACAACAATGAGACAAGTGACACTAGTCTTAGGAATCTGACTCAAGAATTTTATGTAAACATTATTGTGTTGGAACCCCTTACAGACCAGTTCCTTTATTTCAAGTTGACTATGTGACAAAGATTGGTTTCAAATTCAACATGGTTTCCTTTGTCACATAGATGAGAAATGCTTAAGAAGTTATGTTTTAAACCTTGAACAAAATATACATTATAAATCGCTTGAGAAAGTGTCTTACCAACCTTACCTATACCTTTGATCAAGCCTTCATAGGCTACGAGTGAAAGACATTGATTTTTATCTCCTGACATGTGTCTTGAGCAGTCACTGTCCAAATACCAATATGGCTTTCCTTTCACTCTAACCTGCACAAACAAATCAAGGTTTTGTTTTAGGAACCCATATTTTCTTGGGTTCCTTGTCATTAGAAACTGGTTTGATTCTGTCCTTTCTAACCCAGATTTGTTTAACATTTGTCTTCCTTGTTATATCATGTTTTCCATTTTTAGACCAATCATGTGTATGACTCTTCTGATTATGGATATTTTGGACATGAGATTGATTTCTTTTATCATGTTTTTGCTTTGTCCAACAAGTCTTAATTACATGTCCATTCTTACCACAATAGGTGCACACATGTATATCCTAAATTTCATAATTTCATAAACCCTAAATTAAAATTTCATGAACAACTTTATAAATTTAAGCTTTAAACATGATCATAAATTTATAAAACATGATTAGAATCATAAAAACATGATTAAACATAATTATAACATAAATTTATGCATAATTGAATTAAAAAGAAAAGAGGAGAATTTTTTTTTATATAAGTTTCAAAATTACCAAAAGAACCGGGTGGTGCGCGACAAAGGTCCAGCGAGAGGGGCCGACGACAGTGAGGAGGTAGGGCTAGCGAAGGAGAAGATGAGCGACGAAGAAATCCTTTTTTTTCCAGAAATTCCAACCTCTTTTTTTTTATTAAATCCTAAACCTCTAATATGCAAAATAAATCTGAAAATTTCTGATTTTAAAGGGGTATTTATAGTCCCAAAGTAGGTTTTGGTGCAGTTACATAAATACCGTTAATGCTTGAAATTACTATTGTGCCCTTGTTTTACAACAATTTAGGAAACCTTAAAAATTCTATTTTTAGAAACTTATTAAAATATTTAATAAAACTCAAAGTGACATATAATATAATTTATAAACTTTAGAAAACATAAAATAATTATTTTAATTAACAACTAATTAATTTAAATTTTCTTTCTTTTATATATTTATTGAACTTAAATTTTCAATAAAAATACTAAAAATATACACATAAAATACGAAATTAACTTCTTAAAATACATGAAATTATGGGGTATTACAAGTTATTACACTATAGGGCTAAGAACAAAATATTATAACAGATAAAGGGAGAATATGCTCAGTATATACGATTTCTATGATTGTATAGTTAGAAGTAAAAGTGGACAGTAGTAATATATATACATATATTCAAGGAGGATGTGAAAGATGTCATGAAAGTAATCAGCATATATCATGCATAATTCATTACAACATGTCATATAGTTGATGTCCATACTATTGATCAGCCATCATCAAACTAATTTAACAGGTTCAAGAATTGTATAATATGGCCAAAGAACAGAAAATGAACTCATAAAAGCCAATCTCACGTATGACAAACAAAACTCCACATAAGTTAAACTCCACAAAATGAGCAACTTTACTTTATGTATGAGAAGCAGCATCGGGATCAAAGTAGGAGCCAAGAGCCTAAAAAATATCATCTAATTGAACCAAAAAAAACTCGAAAATAACAACATGAAAAACCCTAGAACTAGTAAATTGGGGATAAATAACCAAAAGCAAAGTAGATCAAACAATGAAAAAAGAAACAACACAAAACTTAAATCTGAAAGTTGAGGACTATTTACCTTCATTACTTCATCTTCTTAATCTTCGATTTGTTCAAAACAATCACCACCAAACACACTTCGAAAACCCTCACCACCGAAAAACCTAGTTTGAAACTTCAATCACTCAAAAATTTAACTTGTTACCACCTTAGAAACCCAATTTAACAACCTTAGAAACCCGAAAACCCTAGTTTCGAATTAGTGATAGTGATGGAGGTGATGAGAGACAGTGATGACAATAACGATGGTGAGAGTGATAGTGGTGCTAGTGAGAAAGTGATATTGGTGGGAGTAATGGTGGTGGGAAGATGCGCGAGTAATAGAGAGAAGAGGGAGGAGAAAAATTGACAGTGTATTATTTTTGAGAGGGAGAGGAAGAGTGAGTGTATATAGAAACAATAGAGGGGTGCGTTAAATGTTAGGTAGGGTGTTTGATTTGTATCGTTTAAAAAATAAAACGATACTAATAGATTTTTCATTAGTGTCGTTTCTTTTAGAAATGATACTAATAGGCTTGTTTTAGTGTCGTTTCTTTTAGAAACGATACTAATAAGTTCCTATTAGTATCGTTTTTGTTACAAACCCGATACTAATAAGGCGTTACTAATAGCCAATTTTCCACTAGTGCGATCATCGTATACATGTTTTATGTTCAATATCTTATTAGTATACATTTTACATCTCATCATTTACATGCACCAATTCTATACAATAATTGCGATGTACGTGAAATTTGGTACTTAATGTAGTAAGTTGTGTTTACAATAGCATGAGGACTTATATGGCAAAAAAATTATACTCCTATGAGAATATATTTGTGATGAAATTATACATATAAAGGCGTTTTAACAGCATGTTATGAATCATATATAAAAGTTTCAGAAGAATTTATATATGACATATTCAAATATCAAGTTCTTCAGATTCTTTATTTAAAATACAAAACTCCCATAAAATATTAATGATTGGATTGTCAACACTTAACTTGAAGTTTGAACATGTGACATATAATCATGAATGTTATGTTCGTTGGAAAACTTTGAAATTATAAGGATACTCTTTTTATGGTTCAGAAGAACCATAAACAAAAATATAATTAATTTATGTAAGATTAGACAATGATGTTGATAATATAACAACTTTCCACAAATTATGATCAATTATGTTTAATATGTAATTATCAATAGCTACTTTATATAACTTCCAGTTTAATATTTATGGTAACTTGACAAATATGAAGTAATGATAAACACAACATAGATATATTGATGTTGAAGATTGAAGTCCAATCAAGAAGGAACAACTACTAAGGAGTTGAATGTTATTCTACTTCAAGTGCGAAGCTACTACCAAAGACGTTGGATTCATTATTCTGAAAGATCTTAAGTTATTCATTTATCAAGGGGAGAAAATACACGTTGCAGTCCTTTTCTCTTAACCATGGTCTTGCCCCATATTGGGTTTTTCGAGGTAATATTTTTTATGAGGCAACATCTGAAAGCGTATCACGAAAATGATGTACTCTTTTTCCTTCAATTCACTAGGTTTTAATTCCCACAGGGTTTTTCTTAGTAAGGTTTTAACGAGGCATACTGTTCGATAATGGTCATCTAAGGGGGAATGTTATATAATGTATGTATTTAGTGGATGTCCATTATACCCCTATGATTATTTTAGGATATTCTAGATACTAGGTTTATTATTCTCTAATGAAACTTTAATTATTTCCCATGTCTATATATATACTCCCTTATGATTTATTAAGATGAATATGGATTTATTATCTCCTAATATTCTCCCCTAAAACTCTCTTTCTATAACAAAACTAGGTTTGAAACATGTGCGATGCACGGGATAGTAATGTTTTATCTATTAAGGGCTAATAGCCTAATATTATTCTAATTGACTTTCCAATGTTCTCAATAAATACAAAATTTATTTTTTGATTCGAAATTTTTTTTATTTCATTTAAAAATCAAATGAGAAATTTTTATATTCTAAAGGAATTAATTTAATTGAACATGATTAATTTCAGGAAAAATAAAATCCAATGCCGCGCTCTACAAATTATAAAACGACGTATTACATTTGTTACAAATTTAGTTGCAATAATTGAATATATCATATCTCACAAATAATTCTCAATTGTTGCAACTAATTTGAAACCAACATAGTAGAAAAATTAAAACTTATATACCTAGATGATGACGTGATAATTCATTAAAAAATGGGACAAACGTGCAATGTGATTGAAATTTTAAAGGGTAGCCTAATATAATTACGGTGTAGATTTCAAACACAAAATCCTACGAAGTAATTGTTTTGGTAACTAATTAAGGATTGGTGATTGAAGCCTAATTGAGATTGAGCTATTTATTGAAGTGCTCCGTAAGTCTATATTATGACTTTGCCACTCTAAGGAAATCAACATCCTAAATGCTAAGGAGAAGCTAATACTCCGTAAAAAATTACCTATTGATCCCCTCTATAATTATATATTAAAAATAATTGTATAATCATCTCTTTATATACATCTCTGACCAACAATAATTCGACATATGTGTTTCATAATCAAATTACTAATTGCGGAGTAATATGATAGTTTTTTTATCTTGAACTTGATTCTCTTTTTGGACATAATTGGTTTAAATTAATAGAGTCTCTCGTGATGCTCCTAATAAAGCACGGGCTTTTATTATATTTTTGTATAAATTAACTAATTTTATACGATATAATTTTTTTATAAAGACTCTACCTTTGTAATTTGACTCGTATAATTAAATAAATGAAGATTACATGACACTCTTAATGTACGAGCTTTTATTATATTTTTTTTAGAGACTAACTAATTTTATACGATGTAATTTTTGTATAAAGACTCTACCTTTATGATTTTTAATTGCTACCTTTTGACCAAATACACCATTGATCTGAACATATTCATATGAGATCTTATTTGATTCGACTCGATGTGTACTTTTTAATGATATACTTTTTACAATTTTTGCTTATACATAATTAGAGAATTCACATCTTATGTTAAATCTATATATGACATATATATATATAAATTATCATTTTTTCTTTGCATAGGATACATAATTTTTTATTAGTTTGGATAAATATATATAATTATATTTTTTTTAAATAGCTAATCTACGCGGCACTCTAAAAACTCTCCAAAAATACCTACTTTATATATATATATATATTTAAAACCCGTGCGACGCACAGGCTGCTATAATATTTTATTTGAAAAGATTGACTAATGTTATTTAATATATAGTACTTTTTTTTTAAATCTAATTGATTTCCAATGTTCTCAATAAATATAAAGTTGATTATTTGATTCGAAATAAGCAATTTTTTATTTCATCTAAATTTCAACAGGAAAAAATTTAAACTCTAACAAAATTAATTTAATCGAACATGATTGATTTAGAAAAAAAAAAAATTAATGCAGCACTTTATATGCTCTTTAGTTATTCTAGTTTAACTAACCCTTGATAACTATAACCATCATAATTGTAATCTTTTAGCGAAGAAAGAAGCATGTCATTCACTTATTCCTATAATAAAACTATATTATCAATGATAACAATGTGTTGAATTGGCTTAAACATTATAACATAAGGATCAATATCGCCACAATATCCGATCCAATAAAAATCCAGATTTATACACTAACATTAACGCCACAGTGGACATATAATTTGACCATCAAGCGTTGCTTAGCAAAAACGGAGTTATTGCAACTAATTTGAAACGAAGGTATTAGAAAAATTAATATTGCATATCTAAATAATGTTGAGATAACTCATCAACAATTCAACAAATGAGACAAACGTGTAATGTGACTAAAATTTGAAAGTGTCGACTAATATAATTAAGGAATAAAATTCATACACAAATTAAAACGACACGAATTAATTGCTTTGGTAAATTAATTATTAGTATTGGTGATTGGGTCCTAATTGGAATTGAAGTATTTAGTTAAGTATTCCGTAAGCTTGTACTATGACTTTGCCACTCTAAGGAAATCAACATCCTAAGGGCTAAGGAGATGTTAGTACCCCGTAATAGATTACCAATTGATTCCCTCTATAATTATTTATCACAAATAATTGTATAATTGTCTCTTTATAAACATATCTTACCAACAATGATCCAACATATTTATCTCATATTTAAATTACTATCTAATATGGTAGATAAATTATTGTCTTGAACTTGATTACGTCATTTTACTTATGTGGCACTCCTAATGCGTTGACTTTTATTATATCTTTTTTTTCAGAGATTAACTAATTTGTTATGATGTAAAATCCTTACACCTTAAAAAGGGAGAATGAGAGATTACTATTGAAAGAATAGTAACCCCTCCTCATTGATCCACGTGTGTAGTGTAACTGCAAAAACTCATTTGCTGCCGGTGAAATCGCTAAAGGTTAGCTATATTTGTTCAATTTGTTAAATTTTTTATTTGTTCAAGTTTTTCAAATTGCAAGTGTAATTAGGAATAGGATAATGATTTTGCTCGTTGTTCAGTTCTGGGTGAGTGATGGGGTTTCAAAATTTTGGGTTTTGATTTGCTAAGGTTTGAATTTGATTAGGGTTTTAATTTCGGTTTCTGTTTCAGGCTTACCATGACAGTCAACATTTGGATCTTCGAATTTGGGTTAGGGTTTGTTAAATTTCGGTAAGTTAAGATCAGGATCGTGGATAATTTGAGGATCAAGGTTTCAATCTAGAATAATTTTGAGGTTAGGGATTTAACCTTGAATATTTTTTCGATTTCTTAATAATTTTTTGTATCTTTCTTAAATTCTTTTTCTGTTTTGATTTCTTGTTGTTTTTTGGTTATATTTTTGGATTTTTTTTTGTGATTTAGGGTTCGTTGCATTCCACAACGGCTTCTTCCAGCTTCGAATCTTCATCAATAATAATTGATTTGCTTATGATGAGTTTATTCTTTAATTCAAATATCAATGTTAATATTAATATCAATCTAATAAAGGGGAGGTTTACATGTACATGCTGAACATGATTCACATTATAAATATTCATTAATTCATAAATTAGTTTATAAATTAGTTTCATTACAAAAGATTAATGGGGTTTGACTATGTCTGAGGTTTGAGGTTATCATTATTTTGCTTCTGTTTATGATTTTAGGGGCTTAGTCAAAATGAATGAATATTAATTGTTGAATGAATGAAGCCTTTAGTCTAGCCTTGGTGAGAGTGCTATTTGCAATTGTTGGCGATTGAATATAATTTTGTTGAAGTATTTGGTTCTTTGGAAGTAAAGTATTGTATTCTTTCGATTTTTTTTATTGATTTGGAAATACATATATAACTATTGAAAAAATAAATCTAGACTTATTGGTATATAGTTAGACTTCTCAATCTAAAACATCTAAAATCTAAGGTATTCATTGATCATTGTTTTTTGATAAAGAGTGTTATAGTTTAGTGCTTAAGTTGCATAATATTACATTTTATCGATTGAAAGATGCCATCAAACATTTTTATATAAGGTCAGATCCTTTAAGTTCAGTGGCATGAACCTTTTAGCGATGCCTTTGAGTTTATTGTTTAGAATATGTGCTATTACTGGTTGAAAAGTTGCTTTTCAGATTAAGGAAAAACCTTGAGTGATTTATAGAGCATATTAACATGTAATCGATTGTGAGTGTTTGTTGAATGGTTTTACTTGAAGTTTTGTATCAGATGTAATTGCATTTGAAGTATTAACCATTTCAAAATAATTTCAGTTTAATTTCGCTGATTAGAATATTGAATATGCTTTTGTGTTGTTTTAGGTTAAAATTACAAATGAAAGCTATAGGTGATTATGGGTTTGGTGACACATTCAAGTAGTATATGCATTGGTACAAATACATGGCTTGATATATTATCACTAGTTTTCGAGTGTACTCCAGATTGGTGATGACATTGCCAAGAATGCGTGGCATTTTAATTGTGAAGGTTTGACTCTCTCCAGGTTCAATTGCTTTGATTAACCTCTGAAAATTAAAGTGTTTTTGTACTTTTTTTTTCGCCTTTCGAATTCTTGATAATTGATTTGGCTGGATTGATTGGTCATTATGATGAATTGATTTCCTAGATTTATATGTGATTGAAATTCTCGAGAAGTACAGAAGCAAAATTATTTGGAGCTTTTATAATGTGTGGGTTCAAAAGATTGAAGCTTTTTGAGGGGTTTCAGCTGATTGATTGTTTGTTTGATTGTTGAAGTTAATTATATTAGTTGAATTGCATTTTTAGTTTAATTTATGAAAAGCTACATTTTTATTATGAGAAGTTTTAACTGATCAGATGCTACTGATTTTTACTGTGCTTTTTTTTTTTACCCTTTTTTTGGTGGATGATTTGGTTATGCAAGCTTAGCTCTCGTGACAGACGAAGACAGATCAGGGAACTTGGAGGCAGACTATGGAGGTTGTGGATTGAGTGTATATAGCAGAAAAGAGCTTAAACTTTACAAAAGAAGGTATGATTTGATAGATTTCTCCTTTTTCTTGTGTTACAACATATTACCCTAGCCTTATATGTTACTTGTGAGATGAATACAAAGTGAGAGAGGGAAAGGGGTGGAGTAGGATAGTGAATAATGGAAAGAGGGAGAAAAGGTGAGGAGAGAATAAAAGGGAGAGTGAAAGCATTTATGAACCACATACATGAGGATTAACCTAATAAGCTAGCTGATTATTCTTGTCGAGAAAGAGAGGAACAAAGGGAGTAGGGCGGGATAAGAAAAGACAAGAGAAGGGATATGATGGAGCAAGAGAGGGAGGTGGAGAAAGAGAAGGAAAAGGAGGTTGAGGAAGGGAATTGTGAAGAGTAGAACGTCAAGTTTGTGCATTTAGACGCAAGTCTCAGCGAAAGGGAGGTGCACATTGAGTTGAAGAGTAGAACGTCAAGTTTATGCCTTTTGGAAAGCTCAAAATTGCCTTGTGAAAATTTGATACCAAACTCTACAATTTATAATTTACTTCATCTTATTTTAGGATTTCAAATTTCGTACGTTAGGGTCTTCATCCTGAAATTATTGTTTCTTTTTTTAATTTTACAGTTTCAACATGGAAGAATTCAGAATTTATGCATTGAGCTTGCTTGAAAACCCTGCTTCTCAATGGTGGAGGTTAGCTAAGTCGAATTGATTTCATCAAGTTTGAATTGTTAAATTTAATTGCACCTAAATTGAATTTCAATTGAGAGTTATAATTGGATTGAAAGAAATTAGGTTGGATAGATTATAATTTGATTGGTATAAATTAGCTTAAGGGACTCATTTTAAGGTGGTTTTGAATTAAATTGAATTTGAATTAAGGTTGGTTTAGTTTTTCATCTGAGTTCAATTGGGGAATTCCATCTTGATCGATTTAGCTGCTTATGCTAGCATGTCAGTTCATCTCTCGCTCACAAAATGTCAATCATAAAAACCAATAACATAATTTTATTAGTTACGTTCTTCAAACCAATTCATTAATCAAATTAAATCACTATAAATCTAAATCTTCATATTTTTGGAAAATCTAGAGCTTCAACAATGAATTGAAATGAAGGATACTCATCATCATCTTCTTCAATAAAATGTAGAAGTAAAGGTTGAGAAGGAGGGCAATAGTCATGGCGGAAGTTTTCAAACCTCTCACCTCTGTAAGTCACTTTTATATCTTTCCTTTTTTGACCAACTGCTTCATTATTTATTTATTTATTTGATTTTAGGATTCACTCTCAAATTTCGTAGAGTTTATTTTCGCTGTTTTTGAGTTCAAAATTCCAGGTTTGTTTCGATTGATCTATTCAATTTAATCTCTTCTCAATTTCTCATAACATGTACTTAGGGTTAGGTTAGCTTAGGGTTTTTGGTTTTGATCAATTTCAGTTCTGTTCAGCATTGGGTTTTCATGGAATTTCATGTTCCAAGGTTTAAATTGATCTTAGGTTTTGATCTACAATAATTTTGAAGATTTAGGGTTGTAGGCTTTTGTTTTTTGAGGGGTTTCCATTTTTTATTATGTATTTGATTTTATGGCTTCCTATTTACAATTTCAATTACGATTTGTTTGGTTCAATTTCAATTTCTATTTATAGAAATTTAAGAAATAATTTCAATTTAAATTTAATTTGTATAAAGTGAAAGAAGAAGATAAAGAAGACAGTAATAGCAAAATGGGTGCTGCTCCACTTTAAGTAGTTTCCTCTTAAGTAGTTTTGGTGCTGCTCCACTCTAAGTAGTTTTGGTTCTGCTCCACTTTAAGTAGTTTCTTCTTAGAAGGTCTACTATATTACTAATACAATAGCATGTATGATAGGATTGATAGCTCTATTAGCTCATAACCATGAGTCCATGATTTCACAAGAGTAGTAAAAATGGGTGGAAAGTTTACTGCTAATTTATGAAAGCTATGTTTGATGGTTTTAGCTTTTTTACATCGATGACGAATAATGGTAACATTAATTAAGGATTGGAGCCTAGTTGGAATTAGGGTATTTAGTTAAGTACTCCGTAAGTCCGTATTTTGATTTTTGTCACTCTAAGGAAATCAACGTCCCTAAGGGCTCCCAATGCAACATATTTATTTCATAGTCAAATTACTATCTAATATGGTAGATAGATTTTTATCTTGAACTTGATCCTCTTAATTTACTTATGTGACACTTCAAATGCACAACCTTCTATAACATTTTTTTTTCAGCGATTAATTAATTTGTTATGATGTAAATTTTTTATATAGACCTTCTATGATTTTTTATTGCTACATTTTGACCAAATGCATCGTTGAATTGAACATATTCATATGAGATCTTGTTTGATTCATCTCGACATGTGGTTTTTAATGATATATTTTTTATTAATTTTTACTTATACATAATTAGAGATATCCACGTTTTGTGTTAAATCAATACATGGCATATATATAAAAATTATCTTTTTTTATTAAATAGGATAAATATATATAATCTTGTTAATTAGTTTAGACAAAATATACATAATTATTTTTATTTTTTTCAAACATAGCTAATCCTACGTGGTGCTCTAAAAACTCTTCAAAAAGCCTACTTTAAATATATATATATAATCTTACAAATTTCAAATTACAAAGAAAATTAAATACGTACTTGAAAAATATTACAATTGTTCTCTTCGAGTTTTCATATATTGAAATCGGTTTACAATTGATTTCATAGTAACATTTAAAACCAAATCTTTCTCAAGATAAGTAATTAAACAATCACACAACATTTGATCTCCCATGCTATTTCGTAGCTTGTCTTTCACAAAGTTCATTCCTGAAAATACTCTTTCAACACTTGCTGTTGCAACCGGAAGAAGTAGAACCAACTTCAAAAGCAAGTACACCGTGGCATGAGTTTGATGCCTATTTGTCTCAACAAGCTTCATTGAAAGTTCATTCAAAGTTGTGACATTCCAAAATCGTTCATCACCTCGAATATCACCAATGAAGTTCTCAAGTGACCATTTAAAAGAAGTCAAATGAGTAGGTGGAAAATCATTAGGATAATATTGAGCAAGTTGAAGTAGTTTCCTTTTGTCAAAAGAAGAAAATCGATTACAAGGATTGAAACAAGCCATACAATCAAGCAATTCTTTACTTACCTCACTAAATCGATTTTCAAGTTCTTGTAATTGTAAATCAAGGACACTTATAAAAACTTCGACTCGAAAATGATGAAAATTTGTCACTTGTGGTTTATTGTTACGGAATCTCCTTGTCCCGGGTAAATAATTGTCCGCCATTCTTGGAACCTCAAATCCATTTTTTTCCATAAATGAAGTTACTTTCACCATTAGAAAACTCCACCCGTTGCCTCTCATTTGTTGCAAAATTTTCTTTGTTACATCAACCATAGTCATTGCATTAACAATGTCTTGATCTCTTTTTTGCAATGCCAAATTCAACTCATTTGTGATCCCAAAAATACCCGCCATCATGTGAGCCAAAAAAATGAAATCAAATGATATCAACATGGTTGTAATTTTTTCAGATTTATACGCATCAGCTACATTAGAGACTTCCCCAATTGCATCAAGTGACTCAAGAACAGAAGGATACAAGTGAAGAACATTCAAAATTGTTTTAAATGAGATCCCCAAGGAGTGTCCCCTGGTCTACTCATGCCAAGTTCTTGATTTAATCCTGGACCACTTTTAATTTCACCCAAAGATAATGCCTCATCTACATTTGTTTCTAGATTTCAATAACACCATTTTATACTCATATTTCGTGTGTTTTCATCTTACTTTTCCCATAGTTTCAACCTTTTTGAGCCATTATGCTTTATACTTTGTTATTGTTCTTCTCGGGTGTATTTTGCTTTGTTTTTATAGTTTTTAGGTGCTTTTGCTAGGATTATTGGATATGCAAGTAGAGCTAATTGGATGTTGATCAAAGAATGGACAAATCAAGTAGTTTATGATGGTGAAAAGCTTCAAAAGAGTTGCTCATGAAGACCTACCGCAACATGGTTGTGGAAATGACTTAGTTTGCCACAACCTAGTTGTGGCCACTTGTTTTTGAAGTGTTTTGAAGCAAAATGGCAGCCTACTCCGCATCCTAGTTGCGACCAGCGAGAAAAAGTGTTTGGCCGAAGCCAAAAAGAGGTTGACCCACTTCTTGCGGCCTCTTCTTTGACGTAGACAACTCTTCATATTCCTAGCATCTAAATAGGCCTTTTTAGAGGAGTTTCATTCTAATTCTTCAGACATACTTCAATATCAGTTATTTTAGAAAAAGCTTTTAGTTCTCCTTAGTCGTTTTTGGCACACATTCTCAACTTTGGTTTTTTTTGACATTATTTTGGCAATTTCATCAATTCAAGTAATATCTTCTTTTCTCTATTATCTTTTTATTGTTGTTAATCATGCTTTCTTTTAATTTTTGTTTTGTTTATTCAATAATTATTTGTGAGTAGTTTTATTGATCTAGGGATAGGTCAAGCCCTAGCCATGATTGATTCTTGAGCAATTTTTGTAAAATCCCCAATTTAATTGTTTATTGTTCATGCTTAATTGATTGTGCTTATGCCAATACTAGATTAGGGATAATTGGTATTGTTATGAATTCATTGTCTTTATCACAATGGGAATTGGATATTGATGAATTTGAATATTTCAATTAAGAACATGAAATTCTCCATGGGAGTAGGTAGAATGAATTATTAGAAAGTTAGGGTTTTGTGATTAAAGTCTTTGATTTGCATGATTCCACGGGAGTAGGCTTGTTTGCAAATTAAGGAAGCTATAGATACTCGGGAGAGGTTTGCGGTATTTTATAGGGTTACCTTTCCTCTTGAATAATTAGTCGATTAAATTGGGGTATGGATTGCTTGTGTCAATTGTGCTAGTGGTGGTGCCTAACTCTAGGTGTTTTTATTCCTTGAATTTTATCATAGTATTTCCATTAGTCTTGTTTAGTGTTAGAATAGTTAATAAATCTCAACTCTAAATTGTTACTTGCTTAGTATAAAGTAGAATCAAAATTGACCACTTTGAACCATTTAGTCTCTTGTGATTCGACCCTTACTTGCCCGACTACATAGTTCGGAGGAAAATTTAGGTTATTTTTGTTAGGTGCGCGACACGCCTTTCAAATTTTGGCGCCGTTGCTTGGGACTAGCGGTGTTTAAATTAGTTAGTTTTGATTTATTTTTGCTAAGCCTCTATTTAGTTTGTTGCTTCGGCCATATTCCTTTGTTATTTGATCTTTTGTTTCTAGTTTTCCTTGTTGCCTGCAAACTCGACGAACATGTCAACAAAATCTGATTCCTATAGACCTTGAAATCGAAGCTACTGCACGTAGGCAAGGATGTAGAAGAAGAATGAGAAGAAATCATATTACATAAGAAGCTATGGCTGAGGAATGTGCTAAATCACTTTGGGGGTATGGTGTACCAGACACTACAAACGGTGCACTATCTAGTATTGTTCGACCTGCTGTCAACGCTGCAAATTTTGAGCTCAGGCCTCAGTTCATCCAATTCATCTCCAATGATTCATTTGTGGGGATAGCCACTTAATGCCCTATAAGCTATATTGCAACCTTCTTGGAGAAATGTGATACTGTGAAGATCAATAATGTGAGTGAGGATGCTATTCGACTACACCTCTTTCCATTCTCTCTTCGAGATAGACCAAGGGAGTGGTTGTGGGATGAAGGTTTTGGAACCTTTGATACTTGGGATAAACTTGCCAAGGCATTCTTAGTGAAGTTTTTGGGGTAAGAAAAAAACCGCAAAGTTAAGGAATGAGCTAGCAACCTTTCAGCAATCTGATGATGAGTCATTATATGAAGCATGGAGTAGGTTTCTACGCTAGCAAAGGCAATGCCCTCATCACATGATTCCCAAATGGATGTTGATACAAACTTTCTACAATGGTTTAACACATGATTTTCGTATCTACATTGATGCTGCTTCAGGCGGTTCCCTTATGACTAAGAATCCAAATGAAGCAAAGGAGTTGATTGAAAAAATGGCGGCCAATGACAACTATCATCCAAGTGGCCTAAATAGTTCAAAGAAGGGAGGTAAATATGATGTTGATGCACTAACCTCTTTGGCTAGTACTGTCCAAGCACTTTCTCACAAGTTTGATCAATTGCAAGTTGGAACCTCTATGGCGGTAACTTGTCAAATGTGTGGAATACAAAGTCATGCCGCTAATCAATGTCAAGTCAACAATGATGGGATGTCTATTGAGCAAGCCAATGCTCTTTATAATTCCAATCCAAGGTGGTTGTTTGATCCTTATTCTAACACATATAATGAGGGGTGGAAGCATAATCCTGCATTCTTTTACAAGAACACTCAAGCACAACTGAATCCACCTCCACTTCGCAACAATTTCAATGCACCGCCGGGTTTCCAAGCTAGAGCACCATTTAATCAACCATCCCAAAATGTCAATCCTCAACCTCCTCCAGCCCAACAAAAGAGCAACTTAGAGGTTATGATGGAGAACTTCCTTAGTCAACAAGCAAAACGTGATGCGGAAATTCAAAATGAGCTCCAAAGGCTCCAAGAATTAAAGATTTCACAAAAACTCTTGGAAAGTCAAGTAAGTCAACTTGCTCAACAAGTAGGTCAATCTTCAAGGCCCACAGACCAATTTCCAGGCAATACTGAGCAACCACCCAAGGTTCAAATCAATGCGGTTACTTTGAGGAGTGGAAAAGAGCTACGAGATCCTCCCATTAAGGAGCCGCCAAATAAGCAAGTGAATGAAGCAGTTGAAATTCAAAAGGTGGTAGAGAATGAGGTCGAAGAGGAAGAGAAAAAGGAACCTATTCCTACTCCCATTGAGCCATATAAGCCACCAGTTCCAATCCCACAAAGGTTGGCACAAGCGAAGCTAGAAAAGAAATATGGGAAGTTCCTTGAAATTTTGAAAAAGTTGCACATAAACATAACATTCTTGGATGTTATCTCAGAAATTCCCTCTTATGCAAAGTTCTTGAAAGATATGCTCTCAAACAAGAGGAAAATAGAGGAAAATGCAACTGTCTCACTCAGGGCGGAATATAGTGCCATCTTGCAAAATAAGCTTCCAAAGAAGCTTGGAGACCCTGGCAGTTATTTTATTCCTATCAAGCTTGGTGATATTGAGATCAAAAAGGCTCTTTGTGATCTTGGGGCAAGTGTTAGCCTATTGCCTTTGTCTATTTGCGAGAAGCTTCATATGAGTGAACTAAAACCCACTCGCATCTCTTTACAATTGGCAGATAGGACTATGTAGTTTCCACTTGGTATTCTTGAAGGCGTTCCTCTTCGTGTTGGGAAGTTCTTTATTCCATGTGACTTTGTAGTCATGGAGATGAAGGAGGATGCACAAGTCCCTATCATTCTTGGGAGCCTTTTTTGGCCACTGCTAGAGTCATCATTGATATGAAGAATGGAAAGATTACGTTTGAGGTGGGTAATGAGAAGATGGAGTACAATCTCACAAGCTCCATGGAGGCTCCTTCTACGGGAGAAACTGCTTACAGAGTGGATACTCTAGATGAGGTGATGGAAGCGGAAACTTCAAATATGCATCTCGATGATTCATTGCAAACAATTCTCATGGGAAGTGTTAATGAAGAGGATGGGGAGACTAGGGCATACACAAAGCTTTTAGAGGAGTCTCGTTCACTACCTAAAGATGAGCCCATCAAGGAGGTGTTGACACATGGACAATTTAAGAAGAGTACTATGCCTCCTGAGGTAGAGTTAAAGCCCCTTCCCCCTTCTTTGAAATATGCATATTTGGATCCAAATAAAACATATCCTGTTATTGTTAATGCTGAGCTTGATGACATACAAATTGAGCTATTGCTTACTGTTTTGAGAAAATATAGAAATGTTATAGGCTACAGTATTGATGATATCAAGGGAATTAACCCTTCTTTTTGTATGCATAAGATTATTCTTGATGACGATCATGCTTCTTCTATTGAACCTCAAAGACGACTTAATCCAAACATGATGGAGGTAGTTAGAAAATAGGTTCTTAAGTTGCTTGATGCTGGTATAATCTACCCTATCTTCGATAGTAAGTGGGTTAGCCCAGTACAAGTTGTTCCCAAAAAGGGAGGCATGACTGTTGTCAAGAATGACAAGGGTGAAGAAATTTCCACTAGAACTGTGACAGGGTGGCGCATGTGTATAGATTATAGAAAACTAAATAAGGCCACTCGAAAAGATCATTTCCTTCTCCCATTTATCGATCAGATGTTAGAGAGGTTGGCAAAGCATTCCTTTTTCTGTTACTTGGATGGATATTCAGGCTTTTCCAAATTCCGGTCCATCCAAGTGACTAGGAAAAGACTACTTCCACTTGTCCTTATGGCACCTTTGCTTATCGAAGGATGCCATTTGAATTATGTAATGCTCCTACCACCTTCCAGAGGTGTATGATGGCAATTTTCTCAGGCTTTATTGAAAATATTATGGAAGTCTTTATGGATGATTTCTCAGTTTATGGAACATCTTTTGATGACTTTTTGCAAAAATTGAAAAGGGTGCTTCATAGATGTCAAGAAGTCAATCTTATTCTTAACTGGGAAAAGTGCCATTTTGTGGTTCAACAAGGTGTAGTTTTGGGTCATGTTGTGTCTTATAGGGGCATTGAAGTCGATAAAGCTAAGGTAGATGTCATTGAGCGATTGCCACCTCCCACTTCTGTGAAGGCGGTGAGGAGTTTTTTTGGTCATACAGAATTTTATCACCGTTTTATCAAAGATTTCTCTAAAATTGCTCGACCTCTAACTGAGATTTTAGGCAAAGATGTTCCATTTGTTTTTACTGATGCTTGTCTTGAGGCTTTTAACAGGTTGAAACAGGCTCTAATATCTACACCCATCATACAACCACCAGATTGGAATCTACTATTTGAGATTATGTGTGACGCAAGTAACCATGCTATAGGTGCTGTGTTGGGTCAAAGGAAGGATGGAAAGCTCCATGCCATCTATTACACAAGCAAGACTCTTGATGCGGCCCAGATGAATTATGCCACAACTGAAAAGGAGTTATTGGCCGTGGTGTATGCTATGGAGAAGTTTCGATCCTATCTTGTTGGGTCAAAGGTGATTGTCCACACTGATCATGCGGCATTGAAGTATTTGATGGGTAAGAAAGATGGTAAGCCGCGTTTGTTTCGATGGATTCTATTGTTACAAGAATTTGATTTGGAGATTAAGGACAAAAAGGGTGTGGAAAACGTTGTTGCTGATCATCTATCTCAACTTGTCCTTGATGATGAAGCTGAAGAGGGATTGCCTATTGATGATTCATTTCCCGATGATCATTTGTGTGCGATTCTTGCTAATGAGTCTCCTTGGTATGCTGATATAGCCAACTATTTAGCTAGTGGTACTCTCCCTCATGGAAATTCATCACAACAAAAAAGTTTTTCAAGGAGGTGAAGCATTACTTTTGGGATGATCCTTTTCTTTACAAGGGATGTGCGGATGGAGTCATTAAAAGATGCATTCCTGAAAATGAGGTGAACTTTATAATTTCTCATTGTCATGATTCACCTTGTGGAGGCCATGCTAAAACCTTTAGAACTTTTGCCAAAATTCTTCAATGTGGTTTCTATTGGCCAACTCTATTCAAGGATGTCCATGCTTATGTTCAATCTTGTGATCGTTGTCAAAGGACTGGAAACATCTCTAGGAGGAATGAAATGTCTATGAATAACATTCTTGAGGTTGAATTCTTTGATGTGTGGTGAGTTGATTTTATGGGACCTTTCCCTTCATCTTATGGGAATAGATATATATTGGTTGCAGTTGACTATGTCTGGAAGTGGGTTGAAGCGATTACTACTCCTACTAATGATGCTCGTGTGGTTCAAAAGTTCTTTAAGAAGACAATTTTCCCTCGATTTGGAGTGCCACGAGCTTTGATTAGTGATGGGGGGACGCATTTTACTGAGAAGAAGTTCGAGGCAATGTTGAAGAAGTATGGAGTAAATCATCGAGTTGGACTTTCATATCACCCACAAACTAGTGGGCAAGTGGAGATATTTAACCGAGAGATCAAGACTATCTTACAGAAGACAGTTGCGAAATCAAGGAAGGATTGGGCCCCAAAGCTTGATGATGCACTTTGGGCGTATAGAATTGCTTTCAAAACGCCCATTGGGACAACTCCATATAGCATGCCATCTTCCCGTTGAATTGGAGCATTGTGCGTATTAGGCAATCAAGACCATAAATTTTGATTTGCAAGCAGCGGGTGAGAAGAGGTTGTTACATGATGAAGCTATCGCGCACCTATCAAAAATAAACCTAACCACTCTAACTAATATAGCTAGGGAAGTAGGGATCGAATCCTCAGGGAAGCAATTAAACCTATTAGTTCTAAAAAGTTTAGACTGTGTAAAAGGCCTTTGAGTGTCAATTGTGACCAAGAAATTAACTAGAATTAGAACCGAATCGATTAAGGGAATGAATTAATGACTAAACCTAGGACATCGGTTCACCACATATTAACAAATGAATTGCACATAATTAATTAATTAGATTATCAATTTCCTTGAATTAAGGTCCACCAATTCTCTCGAATGTAGTCCCCTTCAAAACTCCTCTAATGGCTCTCGCTCACTTAGACTCGTTTTGCCTATTAACCTTATGATTTAATTGTGGTAATCTTACCTCTCGGCATCGATTTCGACAATATCAAACTAACAATTAAACCTGGCCAGTATTTAACTGAAAGCAATAACAATTGACAACAGGAATTCAAGTACATTAATAGTTAAACTAATATTTATGAGCAAAACATCAACAATCAATCCATGGATCCCCTAGTCCTAGAAAAGAAACTACTCACTCATAATTGAAAGAACAAAAACTAAATCAATAAAAGGAATTAAAATCCTAAACATGATTAAACTAAACAAACCAACAATAATCAATAATTTAAATCTAAGCATAAAACTGAGAGCATAAATTAAAACTCATAATAAACATTAATTGAGAACAAAAATTGAGATTGAAATAAAACCTGAATATTATTGATTGAATGATTGACAAGAATTCCACACTTAGAGTGAAATTTAGAGTAAACTAGGGTTTGTGTAAAGTAAAAAGCGTAAATGACAAATTAGGAGTACAAAGCATTAAGTACTAAACCTAAGACGAGGAAAAACACGCGAAAATCGCCTTCGGAGCCACCCACCCGGAGGGATCCGGGCGAGCAGCCCTCACCCGGGTACACAGCCTCGGTCCGGGCGGGCAGCTTGCCTTGGCTTCGTTTCTCGGTTTTTGCTCGTTCTTCCTTAATTACTTCTTTACTTCTTCATTTTAGCACTTCTAATCTTCAGTTAAGCTTCCCAAATGACTTCAACTCTTCACTAACTTCTTCAAGTGCTTCAAAAGGCTCGGAAACCAACAATAAATCATCGATTCCTGTAAAATCTAATAAAAAGCACAACAAACACTCGAAATAGCAAAAGTTAGTAGAAATGGCTCAAAAGAGCCGTATTAGAGATAAAAATCAATCGGAATCAGGGGTAAAATACATATCAAATATCAACTTATCAAACTCCCCCAAGCCAAACCTTTGCTTGTCCTCAAGCAAAGAACTAAGCAAACAATGACTTCACCCCTTTAACTTTGCAAAACAAGATTAACTCAAGCAATTCCGAGTATGCAAGTTCCTCAACCAACCCATCAAAATCCCTTGACCGCCATCCACTTAAATCAAAATCAATAAACCAACCATGTAAGAAATATAAGTCGATGACTAGAGTAGCTCACTCGGTGTCACTCCACACATAAAATTGAGCACAAATAATGAACCTCACCCTTAATCCCAAATAAGAATGCAAATGTAATAAGTGTTTGAATGCAAAATTTGAGAACTCAAACCCACATCTCACACCTCATGCAAGTTTTTAAAGGTAGTCACTCAATCTTAGTATGAATGTCGACTCGAAATGCAAGTAATAATCCCTACCTTTGGCAATTGACTCACTTCACAAGGACTAAAAACATGCACATGCCGTTAAAAAAGTTCTTTATAAGCTTGTAGCGTGGCTAGGGTGATGTGTAGGATAGAATTTGGGATAATGTGGTGGTAAATGCGGGCTATACGCATGTAACAATTAAAGATCATAGTCAACATCTCCAACATCAACTCCAACATCAAACCAATTCTCATAGGATCACATTACACCATAAAGCTTTACATTTCAACTACACCAAGTATCACAAGCTTTTCTTTTTCAACATTTTTCAATTCTTTTTTTTTTTTCATTTTTTTCATTTCTTTTATTTTTTTTTCTCTTCAACTTTCAAGATTTTTTTCTATTTAGGCTCACGACTCTTAATGACATGTCAAAGACAAAATCATCACACATACATATCTAGGCCAATAAAAGATGTATAACATTTTGGTTCTTCATTAAAACTAGCCTAGACATTGGTATGCAGAGCCTTAATGTGAGACCTATTATTAAACTTTTAACAACAACCATTCACAATTTTCCAATCCTCCAAAACCTCCAACAAATGCAAAACAACAACAAAACAACTCCTCAACTCCCCCAAGCCAAGCTTGTGCATATATCAAATGATTAGAACAAGGCCAAAATAGGGTTGTAATGTGGCTAAAATGCAAATGAAGGGTAAAAGCTCAAAATAAGGACCAAGGGAAAATTTTGTGAAGGAATGCCTAAAATCTGAAGGCTCCTAAAAGAAATGAATACCTTTTATCATTCGCGACATGTAACACCAAAGCCAAGCTACTACAGTCAAAAGCCAAAAACATGGATCATACAAGCACCAGGAACTAAGCACACATGAAAAGAATTAAGCATAGAAATAATGTATGCGGCTCAAATCCTCCCGTTAACACAGTTCAAGCCTCTACTCTACACATGGTTATAATGGCAAGATTAGAAATTGTTTCAAGCTAAGTCAAGTTCAAGTCCAAGTTGGCAATTCCCAAAACATAACTCATCACATGCCCAAATCAATCAAAAACATTTTTGAATAAAATGCAGGGCGCAGGGAAGTCACCGTTCACAAAGTTTCATCAAACCATTCAATCAATCAATCAACTAAAGCTAACTACCAAAAGCAAATAAAAAAACTAAACTATGAAAGCAGTACATTTTTTTGATCATATGTAAACTCCAACTTCTAACAAGTAGTATAAACCATATGACTATCCTAAGAAAGCAATAAAAACTACACTAGAAAGCAATAAAAACTAAACTAAGAAAGCAATAAAATTACCTCCCCCAAGCTGGACTCAGCAATGTCCTCATGCTGAAGGAAGTAAGGGACTCCTCTCAGTTAGACTAGAGGAAAGTGTCAGTGTCCTCACTGGCACTATTTTCATCACCATCATTATCATCATCATCACCCCCACCACCACCACCACCTGCTCCTCGTGCTCCACTGGTCCCCTCTCCAGGGTTAAAGTGATACCATGAAGGGTGAGGGCCAGTAGTGGGCACTATGCCGGTATAGACGTAGTGGTCATAGATCGGGTACATGCTAAGATGGTGGTCTTACTCAAAAGTAGTGAACCGATCCATGAACTGCTACTGTTGTATCTGAAATTTGTTGAACTGGTTCTGCAGCTGGTTCATCTGTACCTACCATGGGGCAGGGGTCCATAGGTGGTTGCTGTGGGGGCTGCTGGGGCGGCGACAGCTGGGGCACGAACTGTTGGGACTGACTCGGCACGCCATGTCCCGAGGTACCTGCAGAAGAACTTGCACCATGGCCATCCAAAAGCATAAAATAGGATTTGTTGATCAGGCAGCAATCCGGTCAGTGAAGCATTAGGGAGGGTAACAGAGACTCCCTTTGATGGTCCTATGTACCATCTGATACTCCCCCCGTCCCTCAAGTCTAGCCAATCACATTAGCTGAGATAGGGAACATCCAAGTAGCGGGACCCCACAACAGGGGTCCTACCATACTCAAAGTTGGCCGTGTAGTAACTGCCAACATATGTTAGAAGACCACCAAAAACAATATTGTTAATGGTTGGTTCGCCAAATCGATCTGTACCTGCATAAGTCTTACATTGAGTATGTAAGTGCATAGCAAACAGGTGAGGAAGATGAAGACGGTAAGGAAATTAATTTTTAAGTAAGTGCCTCCCTAGGCACCACATCTCTCTGGTATGAACCTCGTGCTGTTCATATCGACCAAATATCGTCCCTGCAAGAAAATGGTGAGTAATCCTAGCAGAGTACTGGTGGATCAGGTTAGCCTTGGCATGTTGCAGTTAGTTAGATGCGCACCTGTCAGAGAAAATCACCAAGAAACATCATCAAAGCCCTTTGGGGGTCTAGCACGCCCCCAACTGGCTAAATCAAATATAGCCCCAAAATCCTTGATCGTTTCATAACGATCGACATTAAACATTCTAAAACTGACACCTCTAACAGGTGCCTTGGGGTTGGGCCGGTCAATTTCAAAACTCGACATAAACTCGTAATTTATGTCGGGATAGGTCGGGGCATCCATATGAAAAAAAACTGTGCATACCCATAGATCTAAAAAACTATGCTATCCGCCCGGAGGTGTGCTGTTCGCCCGGGCCCACCCAGGCGGACGACACTTCACACATTTTTCGTCCTTTTTTCACTTTTTCACCTAAATTGACCTGTAATCACACCCAAAACACTTGGAAAAATTCAATAGTACCTCACTCTCTCCTCACCGAAACTAAGAAATGAGCTAGAGTCCCTACTAAACTAAAAAAATGAAAATGAAAAAGCTACTAAAAACTAAACTAACTACGGGTTGCCTCCCGCAAAGCGCTCGTTTAAGGTCATTAGCTTGACCATATTAACTCATAGCTCATAGGGGTGTGGGTCTCGGAGATTGATTTCTTCAACCAGGCCAACAACATCACCTTCATAGTAGTGCTTCAGGCGGTGTCCATTAACCTTAAATCGCTCCCCTTTCTCGTTCTGAACCTCTACAAATCCGTACTTGCTCACCATGGTAACAATGAAAGGACCGCTCCACCTAGACCTCAACTTTACGGGAAAAAGCTTCAATCTAGAATTGAATAACAAGACCTTATCACCTGCTACAAACTCCCTTCTTACAATTCGCTTATCATGCCATTTCTAAGTCTTCTCCTTATATATCTTAGCACTATCATAGGCTCCCAATCAAAACTCGTCTAGCTCATTTAATTGAAGTAACCGCTTCTCACCTGCAAGCTTGGCATCCATGTTGAGCTCCTTTACTGCCCAGTAGGCCTTATATTCTAACTCAACCGGCAAATGACACGCTTTCCCATACACTAACCGATAAGGAGATGTACCGATAGGTGTCTTGAAGGCCGTTCTATGTGCCCATAATGCATCATGCAGCTTGCTACTCCAATCTTTCCTTGACTTTGCAACCGTTTTCTCCAGGATAGCCTTGATTTCTCGATTTGAAACTTCCACCTAACCACTGGTTTGTGGATGATATGCTAATCCTGTTCTGTCGTAAACACCGTAATGCTCCAGCAGTTTATCTAGTCTTTTCTCATGGAAATGCTTTCCCCCATCACTGATGACAGCTCTAGGGACTCCGAACCTAGGAAAGATAACCTGCTTAAACAACCTCAAAACAGTGTTAGAATCGCAATGGGGGGTAGCAAGAGCTTCCACCCATTTAGAAACATAATCCACAACAACTAATATGAAACGATTTCCATTAGAGGATGGAAAGGGGACTATATAATCAATGCCCCAAACATCAAAAATCTCAATTTCTAATATAGATGTTTGAAGCATTTCGTGCCTTTGTGAAATATTACATGTTCGTTGTCACAAATCACAAGACATAATAAAAGCTCTATGTAGGATAGTGGGCCAATAAAAACCTGATTCGAGTACCTTAAACATCGTCTTAGAAGGTCCAGCATGACCTCCATATGGTGATTAATGGCAATGGTGAAATACACCATAGACTTCCCATTCCGGAACACATTTCCTGTATAAACCATCTGCACACTCACGAAACAAGTTAGGATCATCGCAAAAGTATCGCTTAACATCATGTAAAAACTTCTTTTTCTGCTGGTAAGTCAAATCAGAGGGTAAGACACCTCCTAAAACATAATTAGCAAAGTTAGCAAACCAAGGAGAATTTACACAAACTGCAAACAGATGTTCATCAGGGAAAGAATCATCAATGGGGGTAGAGATCTCCCCATCATCATACCGTATCCTCAATAAGTGGTCAGCTACCACATTCTCTGCTCCCTTCTTATCGCGAATCTAGAGATCAAACTCTTGAAGCAACAAAATCCACCGAATGAGCCTCGGTTTGACTTCCTTCTTCCCAAGTAGATACTTAAGAGCTGCATGGTCAGTGTAAACAATAACTTTCGAACCTACAAGATAAGCACGAAATTTATCTAATGCATAAGCAATAGCAAGCAACTCTTTTTTCCGTGGTGGCATAGTTGACTTGAGCTTCATCCAAGGTCTTACTAGTATAATAAATAGCATGTAGGACCTTATCCCTCCTTTGACCTAAAACTGCACCAACTGCAAAATCACTAGCATCACACATTATCTCAAAGGGTAAATTTCAATCGGGAGATTGTATAATAGGTGCTGAAATCAGTGCATTTTTGATCATATTAAAGGACTCAAGACACTCATCAGTGAATTTAAACTCAGCATCTTTCAAAAGCAATTGAATTAGTGGTTTCGCAATTTTAGAAAAATCCTTAATAAACCTGCGATAAAAATCGGCATGACCCAAAAAACTTCTTACCCCTTTAACATTCACCGGAGGTGGCAATTACTCAATTACCTGTATTTTCGCCTTATCCACCTCAATACCACGCTCGGACACCAAATGTCCCAATACTACTCCTTCATTGACCATGAAATGACATTTTTCCCAATTTAAGACCAAATTTACCTGCTCACATCTTTCGAGAACATTAGTCAAGTTAGTCAAACATGAATCAAAATCAGAACCATAAACACTAAAATCATCCATGAAGACTTCCATAATAGACTCTATGAACTCAGAAAAAATGCTCATCATGCAACGTTGGAAAGTAGCTGGTGCATTACATAAACTAAAGGGCATTCTACGATATGCAAAAGTACCATAAGGACATGTAAAAGTGGTTTTCTCTCTATCATCAAGATGGATGGGAATCTGAAAGAAACCCGAATATCCATCAAGATAACAGAAATACTTATTCTTAGCTAACCTTTCCAACATTTGATCAATAAAAGGGAGGGGGAAATGATCCTTTTTAGTTGCAACATTCAATTTTCTATAATCAATACACATTCTCCATACTGTAACAACTCTAGTAGGAATCAATTTATTTTTATCATTACGAACAACAGTTGTTCCCCCTTTCTTAGGGACTACCTGTACGGGACTTACCCACTGTGAATCAGGCACCGAGTAAATGATACCTGCATCTAGAAGTTTAAGAACTTCTTTCTTCACCACCTCCTGCATGTTGTGATTCAAACGACGTTGACCCTGTATACAAGGTTTATGACCTTCCTCTAAGTAAATTTTATGCATACAAAAATCAGAACTAATACCAGTCAAATCATCAATAGTATAACCAATAGCCTTCTTATGAGACTTAAGCACAGACAAAAGCTTATCAAGTTGACTATCAGTAAGAGAAGCACTAACAATGACCGGATACAACCCTTTATCATCTAGAAAAGCATATTTCAAGTTAGACGGGAGGGGTTTTATCTCAGGCCGGGTTACCTCCTTGACAGAACAAACCTCTTGAGGTAACTCAACAAATTTCCGGCTCTCCTCCGAATTAAATTCCTCACCAGTAAGATCTTGGACCAAATTATCGGCATCAGCTGTACCTTCACCTGCACAAACATCAAGACAAACAACGGCCTCCAGAAGATCCTTTGTAGTGGATCGAGGCATATCATCAATAACAATCTCATCGATGACATCAATAACATAGCATAATTGTTCCATCATAGGACTCTTAAGGGCAGCATTAAGGTTAAATATGACTTTATCATCTCCTACAGAAAGAGTCAAACTACCATTTTTGACATCAATAACAGCACCTGCAGTGTGTAAGAATGGTCTACCAAGTATAATCGGGAGATGAGCATCCTCATCCATATCTAACACAACAAAATCAACAGGAATAAAGAATTTCCCGACTCTCACCGGGACATCCTCTAAAATACCTTTAGGGTACTTCACAGTTCTATCTGCCATCTGCAAAGTAATGTTAGTGACCTTTAAAGCACCCATATTAAGCTTTTTGCAAATAGATAAGGGCATGACACTAACACTGACCCCTAAATCACATAAGGCTTTATCAATAAACAGTGGGCCAATATTACAAGGAATAGAAAAACTTCCCGGGTCCTTCAGCTTAGGTGGTGACTTGTTTTGCAATATAGCACTGCACTCTTCCGTAAGTGCTACAGTCTCCACCACATTCAACTCATGTTTCCTACTCAAAATATCTTTCACAAATTTAGTGTAAGTAGGAATTTGAGTTATCAAATCAATAAAAGGAACAGTAACCTGCAAATTCTTCACAATATCTAAAAATTTACTGAAATGATTACCATTCTTACTGCTAGTCACCCTGTTCGAAAAGGGCAAACTAACCTGTGACCTCGAGATCGTATCAATCGATGTGTCATCTACCTTCTCCTTAGGTGCTTCAGCCTCCTTATCTGGAACTGTCTCTAAATCTTCAATCACCACATCACTGGTCTTCTTAGCTCCACCTGCAACATCAGAATTAACATCATCAATAGGCATTTTCAGACCCTCATAAGCAGTTCCACTCCTCAAAGTAATGGCATTGACATGGTCCCTCGGGGGATTCTGCGATGCCTGTGATACTGGAGGTGTAGGTTGTGAAGGAAGGTGGCCTGGTTGCCTTTGAGCAGTTGATTGTGCAATCTGAGCTATCTACATC
Source organism: Suaeda aralocaspica (assembly GCA_016808085.1). Taxonomy (NCBI): domain Eukaryota; kingdom Viridiplantae; phylum Streptophyta; class Magnoliopsida; order Caryophyllales; family Amaranthaceae; genus Suaeda; species Suaeda aralocaspica. The sequence goes on from PYUH01000284.1 coordinate 717,382, forward strand.
TCCAGGTGCTTGTTGTGAGCCTGCATTGCCTCCATATTTTTCTGCATCTGCAACATCATATTCTTCAGCTCTGAAATTTCACCACTAGGTTGAGCCGGCAATGGTGGTATCGATAGTGGTGGCCTGCTAAAACCTGGTGGGTGTGGTGTTACATATCTCTGCATCTGCTGGTGTGCCTGCTGAGGTGGTATAGTTTGCTGAGGATTCTGCACATTGCTATTATTCTTGTCGGAAAAGTATGGATGATCCTTCTAGCCCGGATTATATGTATTGGAAAATGGATTGTTCTAGTATGCTTGAAAGGCACACACTTGCTCTACTGAACTGGTACATGACTAGGAACTATAACCGAATGAACCACAGGAATCACATAAAGGGTCAGTGCATCCCGAAAGTGCAGCGACAGGTGATGGTGGAGGAGCTGTAGTACCAATCTTATCAAGCTTCTGACTTATGGCATTGATCTGTGCAGCTAAACTCTCATACTTATCATCAACTACATGTTTTCCACCCTTCTTGGAATGCCCTCTAAGTTTACCAAACTGTGAATTATGAGTAGCAATTTCATTAATCAGTTCATATGCAGTATTGACCTCCTGGTTCATGAATCGACCATTAGCAGCAGAATCTAACAAAGCTCTACTCTCATTACCCAAACCATTGTAGAATGATTGAACTAAAAACCATTTCTCAAGCCCATGATGATGACACATTCTCAATAACTCCTTGAACCGTTCCCAAGCATCATAAAGTGACTCATCTGTTTCCTGATTGAAATTAGTAATTTGACTCCTTAATAAAGCAGTTCTCTGTGGTGGATAGTACTTCCTCTTAAAAGCAAGAGCCAAGTCCTCCCAACAAGTAATTGTAGCCATATTAAGATCATTCAACCAGGTTCTAGCTTTGTCTTTCAATGAAAATGGGAACATTCTCCTCCTAATGTAATCCTTAGAAACATTCATTTGCTTGATAGTATCACAATATTGAAGGAAATTTTGCAAATGTAAATTCGGATCCTCCTTCAATGTCCCTGAAAACTGATTTCGTTCAACCATATTCACAAGAGCCGGTTTCAGTTCAAAATTAGCAGCATCGGTATCAGGTACCGAATAACCTCCAGCCATAGACTCCGTACTAAGCAAGGAATAGGCTCTCAATGAACGGGCCACAGGTGGCGGTGGTGGAGGTGGTGGTCCTATACCTTATCCTTCTCCTTCGGCAGCCATTTCGACCTCTAAATACCCTTCAAACAACGGGTTGAAGGTGAACTCAAAAATCTGAGACAAATCAAAAACAGTTTCCTCCACGGATCGGGGAAGAAAACTTCGGCGTCTACTACGTCTCAACCGCTTCAGAAATACTTGCTCAGACTCAGGGAAAATAAAAATATCAGGCTCGTGGTCGTTTTGCATAAACCTATAAACATGCACAAAATGGAAATTCCGAGCAAAAATAAGAAACTGCCTCAAAGAACCAAATAGTTCATTGAGACTAAGAAAAATAAAAAGAAAACAGTATAAACCCGACTAATAGAATTAAAAATTGCCTCCCCGGCAACGGCGCCAAAATTTGATGAGGCTATCGCGCACCTATCAAAAACAAACCTAACCACTCTAACTAATTTAGCTAGGAAAGTAGGGATCGAATCCTCAGGGAAGCAATTAAACCTATTAGTTCTAAAAAGTTTAGACTGTGTAAAGGGCCTTTGAGTGTCAATTGTGACCAAGAAATTAACTAGAATTAGAACTGAATCGATTAAGGGAATGAATTAATGACTAAACCTAGGACATCGGTTCACCACATATTAACAAATGAATTGCACATAATTAATTAATTAGATTATCAATTTCCTTGAATTAAGGTCCACCAATTCTCTCGAATGTAGTCCCCTTCAAAACTCCTCTAATGGCTCTCGCTCACTTAGACTCGTTTTGCCTATTAACCTTATGATTTAATTGTGGTAATCTTACCTCTCGGCATCGATTTCGACAATATCAAACTAACAATTAAACCTGGCCAGTATTTAACTGAAAGCAATAACAATTGACAACAGGAATTCAAGTACATTAATAGTTAAACTAATATTTATGAGCAAAACATCAACAATCAATCCATGGATCCCCTAGTCCTAGAAAAGAAACTACTCACTCATAATTGAAAGAACAAAAACTAAATCAATAAAAGGAATTAAAATCCTAAACATGATTAAACTAAACAAACCAACAATAATCAATAATTTAAATCTAAGCATAAAACTGAGAGCATAAATTAAAACTCATAATAAACATTAATTGAGAACAAAAATTGAGATTGAAATAAAACCTGAATATTATTGATTGAATGATTGACAAGAATTCCACACTTAGAGTGAAATTTAGAGTAAACTAGGGTTTGTGTAAAGTAAAAAGCGTAAATGACAAATTAGGAGTACAAAGCATTAAGTACTAAACCTAAGACGAGGAAAAACACGCGAAAATCGCCTTCGGAGCCACCCACCCGGAGGGATCCGGGCGAGCAGCCCTCACCCGGGTACACAGCCTCGGTCCGGGCGGGCAGCTTGCCTTGGCTTCGTTTCTCGGTTTTTGCTCGTTCTTCCTTAATTACTTCTTTACTTCTTCATTTTAGCACTTCTAATCTTCAGTTAAGCTTCCCAAATGACTTCAACTCTTCACTAACTTCTTCAAGTGCTTCAAAAGGCTCGGAAACACAACGATAAATCATCGATTCCTTTAAAATCTAATAAGAAGCACAACAAACCCTCGAAATAGCAAAAGTTAGTAGAAATGGCTCAAAAGAGCCGTATTAGAGCTAAAAATCAATCGGGATCTAGGGTAAAATACATATCAAATATCAACTTTTCATTACATCTTAATGAGCTTGATGAAATTCGATTAGATGCTTATGAAAGTTCAAGGGTGTACAAAGAGAAAACAAAGAGATGGCATGATAAAGGGATTTTGAGAAGAGAGTTTAAAGAAGGCGATTTGGTTCTTCTTTATAATTCTAGATTAAAAGTATTCCCAGTAGCAGTGCTTAACGAGTTGAGTAGCTCGCGAGCAGCTCGAGTTTGACTCGGTCAAAGATCGGTCAAAGCTCGACTCTAGTTAGCTCAAGCTCGCTCGAATAAGCTCGAAACTCGATAAGTTAGTATTATTTTGCAAGGTATCTAGTGTTATCCTAGAAAAGAGAGTATGATTGACAATTACTTCCAATTAATATGTCTTAAAAAATTGATAAATACTTTAACATTGAATAAAAATAAAATGTAAAACTATAAAAAGGAATAAAATTTTTTAAGAAAAGAAAATATAATCTTTATAAATTTGAGATAGACCTGTATTTTTAATGAGTCGTTCGTGAGCAACTCGACTCGGCTCGAAATATAACAAACACGAGTCGAGCAACCCCTACCTCGTGATCGACTCGCTCGATAAGCACCCCTATTCCCAGGTAAGCTTCGCTCTAGATGGTCGGGACCATTTCGAGTCAACAAAGTTTTTCCTTATGGTTTGGTGGAACTTTGGAACAGTCAAGGTGGTACTTTCAAGGTGAATGGTCAAAGAGTGAAGCACTTTAGAGCGGGTGATCCTATTGATCATGAGAGAGTGGATATTACACTTTCTCACCCTTCGGCTACATGATTTAGAAGGTGGTCAAGCTAGATGACCTTAAACTAGCGCTTCTTGGGAGGCAACCCAAGTTTTCTTTCTAACATTTATTTTTCTTTCTTTTTCTTTTATTCTATTTTTATTCCCTTTTAAAAAAAATTATTAAATTAAGGTTGATAAAATCCAAAAAAAATTATTAGTTAGTTTAGTTTATTCAAGATAGTGGTTTAGTAGTCTTTTTTTAGTTAGTGTTTTTAGTTAATTCTCATTTAGTATTTTTTTTACAAATTTTTTTACTTTATGTAGTTTTAGTTCTTTTTGTACGGATTTTTTTTTTCAAGTCCATGGAGCAAACTGTGGTTAGCAAACCAGCCTGGTCCACAAGGGGGTTGCGGCATTTGAGTTCAAGTCACAACTAGGTTGCGGCAAATCATGTTTTCAAGCAATAAGAAAATTTCAATCAGTGTACAACGCAACATGGTTGCGTCAAAACCCCAAACACCACAACTTGTATGCTATGTATGCTGTGATTTGTATGCACACACAAAAAAAAAGAAAAAAAAAAGAATAGAAACGAAAAAAAAAAGAATAGAAATAAAAAGGGGTACTGACCGTACAATTCCGGCGCACCACAGCAGCCATAGCGAAGCAATTTTCTCACTTTCTCCTTCCTATGACTCACCGGCGCACAACAAGCCACCACGCCTACCGTCCCGCCGCCGCACTTGCAGACCCACCAGCCTAGACGCGCACAGCCCCACGCACAATCCTCTACTTCGAACAAAGGGGCTACGAACCCCCTCCTACTGCACTTGACGTCGCGACGCCTCCCTTCTGGCGCTCCACTGCCGCCACCTACCCACCGCCCCACCAGCCCACTGCCTGCAGCACCACCATCACCATGGTAATTTAATAAAAAAAAAAAAAACGAAAAACGACAACCCTAACTTTGCAAAATTGATTTGGGGTTTTTGATTTTTCATGGTTCATGAATGAATTTGAGAATAATTACCTTAGCAATTGGAGTTTCTTGGCGAAAAATCACTGAATTAGCTTTGGTTGGGTTGAGTTTGGTTGCAATTCTCTTGGCCTTGAACTTTGTGCGTGAATATTGAGTTTGGTTTTTGTTTTTGTGCCTTGAACTTTGTGCATTGAGCTTGTGAACTTGTGATATTTGACTTGGAGTTGGTGTGACATTTGGACTCATTCTTATTATATTCATTCAATCATGGCACGCACACCACGTGTTCGACAAAATAAAGTGACTTCGAGTTCTACTTCTAAGGCCAAGTTAATTTCTGTCAACAAAGCTTTTACTTCGAAACAAAAATCCTCCACTTCAACTAGCATGAAAATTATTTCCTCAACTACTAAAGTCAACAAAGAGGTGGTGATCGGTTACTATGACATTGATTTTAATGGTGGTGCGTAATTCAAGGCGAATTATCAGAAGTTGTTCAAGAGAGGGGTTTCTGCTACGCGTTATGGTGACGTTGATGCTCTTAAGGAATTACATATCGAGGATGATATTCGATGGATTTTTTCGAATGTTGGTTGTCATGATCTTCTCACTACAAAATGTCTGACATACAAAAGAGTCACACTTGAGTTTTTGAGCTCTTTGAAGGCCAATGTGAAGCCGGAGTGCGATACTATGATAACTTTTCTCTTATATAATGTGGAACACACGTGGACTCTATCTCAACTTGATAAGGTCCTTTGATTTCCTACTGGAGGCCCTAGACTAACTTCCTAGTATTGGAGAGCTAACCAGTTTTGGTGGAAAGTTGGTTCAGGAGATGCGTTCAACTCAAAAGGAAGTCCAAATTCTCTCATTCGTCATCTTGCACTTCGATATGCTCATAAGGTGCTCGCCAGTACTATCTTTGGTCGTGATAAGAATAGTAAGGTTCGAAGGGATGAGTTACACATGCTTGAACATATGCTTTATGCCAAACCCATCGACGTTGGTGCTTTTCTTATTCGGCAAATGATGTCTATTGTTAATGCGGAGACAGCCAGTGGTGCTATTATTCTAGGTGGTCTTATAACCCCAATTGCTTTACATTTGGGTCATCATGATCGTCTTTTACATGATGGTTCAGTTGAGGGGTCTGATTCTATTGACATTTCTGCATGTTCCTCTATGGATTGGATCCTTAAGAAAGAAGGTACCATTCATTGGAAATTGGGGAATGATGAGGAGGAAAAGCTACCCTCTCCTGAGGCGATGACATTGCGTGTTCAAGGAAATTGGTCATTTCGTAAATTGCAACCGCACAATCGAGCTCCATTGGCCCTCGAATCATCCATTCCATCTCTCCTCCTGTAGATGTTATCTCTTCCCCGTCGGTGCTCGTGCCAACACTTGTGACCTTGCAAGCTTTTGTTGATGAGTTAAAAGCCGATATTAAGGCGATAAAGAGTGAAGTGGCTTCCATGTCTGGTATTATCTCTACTTTCGATGCTTGGCTGCATTCACAAGGGTTCTCACACCCTTCTCTTCCCCCTCCTTAGCGAGGGTTGGTAAGTTTCCCTCCCTTCCTTGTTTTATGCTTTTATATTGCACTGTGGAAATTGCAAATTTCAAGTTGGGGGGAGTGAAAGAACCTTAGTCCTTTGTATGTATTTCCTTTTCTTTTCTTTTAGTAATAGTTATTCTCTAAAATAAAAATAAAATATTAAAAAAAAATCAAAAAAAGAAAAAAAAAACACAAAAATATTCTCTAATTCTTTCAAATTAGAGTGGATGACTAGTTTTATCTTGACCTTGGATTCTTGAGATTGGATTTGAGTTTTGTGTGTTTGGCTTGATTGCCTTGAGGGGTTTGCTTGTCACTTGTAGCAATTGGACTTTTCATTCTCTCACTCATGGGTACTTTTGGTGGTGAGCCTTTTATGCCAAGCCGGGTGTAGCCCAACCTATGATAAGGCCTTATTTTGTGGTATTTGATCTTTTGACCATGTGAGGTGAGAGTTGATTTTTTTAGAGCCCCTAAGAACTTCAAAGTCATAAACACACTTGAGGGTCTAGCATATGTCGTTATTGCGCTATTTGCATGCTCATGGTTTTCCGAAATTTTGACCGAACCTTTAGGGGATGATGAAGGCATTCATTTGGGGGAATTTTGGGACACAAAAATTTTATTTTATTTTTCATTCACCTATTTTGTTTTATTTTTTCTTCAATAAAATTGGGATTTTGGGTTTTCATTAACATTTGCAACCCATTTGAGCTTCCACTTCTTGTTAGCCAACTCTATGAGCCTTAGCCAAATTTTGTTTGATTTACCCTTAGTGTCAAGTGAAATAGAGCTATACTTGTAAAGTTGTTAAGTTTCAATGTTGATAAGTGGTTGAGTTTTGTTTAGTGCATTTGTTTGGAGCTTAAGCCCCATGTATATATAGGTTAAAAAACATCAAAAAAAAAAAATTGAAAAAATTCAAAAAATTCAAAAAAAGAGAAAAGAGAAAAAAAAATTCCAAAGAGTTAGTGTTCACGGTAGAAAAGCAAAAAAGGGGTTTGTATATAGTTGTTTTGGCTTCTTGTTTGTGTGTAGTGATTGAGTTGGGGGAAGCATTTTCCCCTTGGTTTGGTTTGACTTAGCTCTTGTTTTCTAAAGTTTCACTTGACTAGGAAGAGCACCACGGCCAAATTTCTTTCCCTACCTACCTTAAGCCTAACGTTACAACCCACAAGTCCTTCTAACTCTAGATGGTTGAGTCGTATAACGGAGGAAGCCATGAGTATTTTTCTTGAGACATGTGCTAGAATTGCTTGATTACACTCACTTTGATTATCTTTGAGCTCTCTCATTTCGAGCTATGAGACGCCACATTGTCTTGTGCCTTTGAGGTTGGGGAGGCATGTTTTGGTATGGATTGAGAAATGTTTAGTCACGATTGATTGGCCCCTCAAACGCTCATTTGTGATCACTCTTTCGAGGGTGAGATAGCTTGCTTGCTCTCTTGAGCATGACGGTTGAGTGCACATTAGCGTCCCTATAATCTCTATCTTGGTCCTTAGTTGAGAAATGTTGATTTTTGAAAACCTTTACTTTAATTGGATTTAGAGTAGTGGGTTAATCTCTTTGGAAACCTTCACGAGAGCACACTCATCCTTTTAAGCGATTAGGAGGTTTAAATGGCTTGTCATTTACGCTAAAAGTGACCGTTATTCCTACGACGGTGAGTATAGCTTTTATTGCTTTCTAGAGTAGTTTTTCTTATTTTGTTTTCTTTTCTTGAGGACGAGCAAAGGTTAACTCAACTTTAGGAAAGTTAGGCCTCAAACAACCATACATCTTAGAAAGACTGAATTTAGCCCCTTTCATCACTGTACCCCAGTCCCCACACCATTTTATACTCATATTTCTATGCTAAATTTGTGTGTTTTCATCTTACTTTTCCTATAGTTTCAACCTTGTTGAGCCATTATGTTTTATACTTTGTTATTGTTCTTCTTGGGTGTATTTTGCTTTGTTTTTGTAGGTTTTAGGTGCTTTTGCTAGGGTTATTGGAGATGCAAGTAGAGCTAATTGGATGTTGATCAAAGAATGGACAAATCAAGGTGTTTATGATGGTGAAAAGCTTCAAAAGAGTTGCTCATGAAGACCTACCGCAACATGGTTATGGAAATGACTTAGTTTGCCACAACCTAGTTGTGGCCACTTGTTTTTGAAGTGTTTTGAAGCAAAATGGCAGCCTACTCCGCACCCAAGTTGTGGCCTAATATCACATGCCATACGCTGGTTGCGGCCTCTTCTTTGATGTAGACAACTCTTCATATTCCTAGTATCTAAATAGGCCTTTTTAGAGGAGTCATTCTAATTCTTCACACATACTTCAATATCCGTTATTTTAGAAAAAGCTTTTAGTTCTCCTTAGTTTTTCTAGGCACACATTCTCAACTTTGTTTTTTTTTGACATTGTTTTGGCAATTTTATCAATTCAATAATTATGCTGTTAATCACACATACTTCACATTCTCTTTTTATTGTTGTTAATCATGCTTTCTTTAATTTTTGTTTTGTTTATTCAATAATTATGAGTAAGTAGTTTTATTAATCTAGGGTTAGGTCAAGCCCTAGCCATGATTGATTCTTGAGCAATTTTTGTAAAATCCCCAATTTAATTGTTGATTGTTCATGCTTAATTGATTGTGCTTATGCCAATACTAGATTAATGATAGTTGGTATTGTTATGAATTCATTGTCTTTATCACAATGGGAATTAGGTATTGATGAATTTGAATATTTCAATTAAGAACATGAAATTCTCCACAGGAGTAGGTAGATTGAATTGTTAGAAAGTTAGGGTTTTGTGATTAAAGTCTTTGATTTGCATGATTCCACGGGAGTAGGATTGATTGCAAATTAAGGAAGCCATAGATACTTGGGAGAGGTTTGTGGTATTTTATAGGGTTGCCTTTTCTCTTGAATAATTAGTCGATTAAATTGGGGTATGGATTGCTTGTGTCAATTGTGCTAGTGGTGGTGCCTAACTCTAGGTGTTTTTATTCCTTGAATTTTATCATAGTAGTTCCATTAGTCTTGTTTAGTGTTAGAATAGTTAATAAATCTCAACTCTAAATTGTTACTTGCTTAGTATAAATCAAAATCAAAATTGACCACTTTGAACTATTTAGTTTCTTGGGATTTGACCCTTACTTGCCCGACTACATAGTTAGGAGGAAAAGTTAGGTTATTTTTGTTAGGTGCGCGACACGCCTTTCAGATTTCTCTAAGGTATTCCCTCCTCTTACGTGAACCACCCACATAGTTAAGAAGAGGTGCAAGCACATCAACTAATAGCCAAACACAATCTGGATTATTCTTAGCAACGACAACTTGCGTCAAGTGAAGTTGATGAGCAAAGCAATGAACATAGTGAGTTGACTTATTTTTTTCTTGAATCAAAGATTTAAGGCCATTTGCATATTGCTTGCTCCATCATAACCTTGTCCCCTAACTCGAGAAAGAGTCAAAGAATGTTCCATAAGCAAAGACTCAATAACATTTTTAAGTGTCAAAGAAGTAGTATTAGCAACTTGCACAACACCAAGAAAACGCTCATTAATGGCTCCCCTTTTATTGACATATCTCAAACAAAGAGCCAATTGCTCTTTATCCGAAATGTTTGCATAGACTCATCAACAAGAATAGAAAAAAAAACTATCACCAAGATCATCAATTATTGCTTTGGTTGTCTCTTTAGCACAAGCATTGATTATGTCTTTTTGTATTGTAGGAGATGTTAGTTTACAATTCTTTGGTGCATTTTGAAGAATTTGTTTGTGATCAGGATCATGCTCAGAAGGAAGTTTCAAAAGTTCAAGAAAGTTACCTCTATTCAAAGAAGTTTCACTCTCATCCTGACCACGGAAGGGCAAACCTTGTTTTAGAAGCCACTTCAAACAATTAGTAGAAGCCTCTAAACGTTTTTGATAAGCATTTGCCATTTCCTTCGTTTGTTCGGCTAGCCTAGCCACAACAAAATCCTTTTGGTTTTTAAAGTCTTCTAACCTCCCCATTGCAACATTATGAGCACTCATGTGCCCACCAACATGCTAAGCTTCTAGTCTATTCCAACCTCTAAAACCATTAGAAACAAAAGCATCTCCTCCTGCTAAAGTATCACTCTTGAACAAATAACACGCAAAACAGAATGCCGCATCCTTCTCCACACTATATTCAAGCCAAGTTTTATGAGTCTTGAACCATTCTTTGACAAAACGCCTTCTTTTGACTCCAAAACCATGTGAGAAAGGAAATTCATGATCTTTAGGTTGACAAGGTTTTCTTTGAATGTACTCCCTTCTAACAATAGCAACATCATCAGGATGAAAATCATAAATATTCCTTCTCTTCCCCGGGTCTTGTGGAAGATTGACAACATCAATTGCACTTAGTCTTGGTCTAAGAAATGCTTCTCCTCCATTATTTTGATTTTGTGGAGTGTTGTCATTTCATGGAGAGGAGTTTTGTTGACTACCTTGGGGTGGAGGTTGGGGATCATTTTGTTCACTTATTTGAGGTTGATTTTGTGCACTTCTTTGTGATGGGGATTGGTTATGTTTACTTGTTTGAGATTGGGGGATATTTTGTGCACTTGTTTGAGTTGGAGGAGAAGTATATTCACAACTTTGAGAAGTGTTAGCTTTTTTGGAGAAAAAACTTGCAATGCTTTTGTTGTTGTTTGAATTGCTTCTCTTCATTCTAACAATTACAAAAAATTACAATGACATCAAACATATAAATTTAGCCATTTAGGCTACCAATTTATTAAACTAAATGTTATACTAACAAACTAATTATACTAATTAAAGTATTAAACATTTAAACTAAGTATTATCAATCAAATAAACTAAGCGTTTTGAACATAACTATCAATTCAATAAATCAACAATTAAATCTGACATTTGAAACAAAATCACAGGCTTCTAAACAAAGTATTAAAAACAAAATCACAAAACAACTAAACAACTAAACAAAGTAAAACCAACAATTAACATTTAACAATCAACATACTTACATACCTGTAGATCTGGAGTTCTGGACGAACGGCAGGGTTGTCACTGTCAACCGGGGGTCCGTGACGACGGTCGGCCGTCGGGGCTATCGTCTGTCGACCGGGACAAACGGCGTACGACTCCTCGAGTCGTCGATTGTGGCGCTCAATCAAGTACATCAAGTATACAAGTCATTTAATTAATCAAATCATCAATTATCAACAATCCAACAATATAATTAAACTTTAAAACAAATTAATTTCTTAAATCAAGTATCTAAAACAAAATCACAAATTAATAACTTAAATCATATTTCATAAAACAAAATCACAACTAAAAAAGTAACATACCTTGTTCTGTTGTTTGAACTTCGAGTCTTCGAAGGAGGCGTCCGGCTCCGGCACTCCAGTCTCCGGCGGGTGTAAGTGCGATGGTGAGTTGGTGACTCGGCGAGGGTTAGGACTTAAGTTATTTAGGGTTTGGACTTTGAAGTTTTTTGGGTTTGAATTGGGTTAAGAGACAGAAAATGGGTTTGTGTGACAATGTGAGGAACGAGGGAAAGAAACGCGTGTAGCTTCGCATGTTTCTCTCTTTTTTTTTAAATTAAAGTAGATTTTTTTTAATGGGTGGGCATGTGCATAGGGGTGTCCTTAGGTGGGTCTGCCCCTGTCCTTAACTGAATATATACATATATATATATTTAATATTAGATTAAGGCGCTGTTCTTTTCAACTTATTTTTACTGATCTGAACTTATTTTTACTTATCTGAAATTATTTTTGCTGAAATCATTAACAATATATTAAAAATTGAAACTGTTTTTTGCTGAACTGAATTTATTTTTGCCGAAAATAAATAAAAATAAGAAGAGAAGAACAAAACTTAAATATTATATTATCAACCAATTATAATAAATGACACACAAGTGAAATACAAGACAGCAGATTTTTTTTTCCCGAAAACAACCTGTCATATTTCACATTTTCACTACACTAAAAAAATTTCCTTTCCCTGTCTTCCTCTTGCAATATTCCTCCTTCATCTCCTCTTTTCTCTGTTATTTAGATCTCTTTTCCTCTTTCCCATCAACTCATTTGCAGATTATTTCACTGTAATATATCAACTTTTTTTTTTTTTTTTTTTTTTTTTTTTTTTTACTCTTTTCCTCTTTCCCATCAAATCATTAGGCAGATTACTTTCAATTGGATATATCAACT